>CM055896.1:48882654-49030154 GCA_029582155.1 Panopea generosa
AAATGTCAAAAAATAACAAAGTCACAACTGGCTACTTTGACTTTTTGTGACTTCTTTTGTTTTGGCTGTACTTATAAAAATGGGGAGTTTGATTACAAATTATCGATTGAACGTCTTGAAAAATTTTCTGAGACGGGGAATCTAAATGAGGGTGTAGTAATTGAAAAGCTTTTGATGCGAAAAGAAAATATGGAACCGTTGATATTGACAGCGAAGAGGAGTTTCCTTCATTGGGTAGTCCTGCGGTAGCTAGCGAGAGCTATCGCAACTGCCCAACAATTTTCCATTCAACGATAGTTGAACATGACACGTTTAGTACTACTTCAAAGGAGACATCAGAAATTGACGATGTTAAAAATTACAATAATTTTGAAAAAAGTAAAGAGTCGTTTACGGCTCCGTTAAACACAACACTAGAATCTAGTAGATCCACTATTTCAAATGAAAGCTATAATAAGACAGATGTTTCAATAACTGAAAATGACAGTAATATAAAAAGTTTGAATGGAAAATTTCTTACAACCGACCAACTCATAAATCTACTGACGGAAACAGAAACCCCGGTTTTAAATGAAATACCAAAGTCCACAAAAGAAAATATTTATTTTAAAATTAATAACACGGACAATTTAGATAGAAAATTAAATGGAAAAAAAATGGAATTTTGGGACAATTGCGGCACATGGGATTCAAAAACTACATCTACAAAAACCACTTTCTTTGTAAATCAAAATGGCCGAATAAATTCTGTAGTTAAAAAACAAGATCAATATTGCAAAGAAATTAAAAAAAAAATTGTACCTTTGGAACCTCAACCAAAAGAAAATGAAATTTTTATTCTCAAGCGGTATTACGCTTCTTTAAAAAGGGAAAAATCTTTTAAAAAACGCATCTCTTGGTTTGAAAACATGCCGGGGTTTCCAACTGAAGCAACATACCATGCTGTCGCAGAATATATAGGTAAGTATCCAACAGAAGAAATCTCAAAACGCGGTAACGCGCGTAAAACAAATCAAGAATATATTAGGACCTCGCCTCAAACAAAAAAAAAATATTGTGGATGCAGTACAATCAAAAAAATCAGTTAAAGAAATTTTTAAAGAACAATTTGGAACAGAACATCAGCCACGCGATTCAAAAGCAATACATAATGTTAAAGCAAAAATTATTAAAGAAAATGGCACCGGAAACAGGCAAAATGCAGCTGATGATATTCAGGCAGTTTTAAATATGGCGTCGCATCCACATCCCTTTGTAAGGGAAGTTGTTCAGTCATTTGGAAAGCCCCCAAATATTATATGCTACACCGACAATCAGCTAAAACATCTTTCAAAAGCTATGAAAAATTCAGTGACTGGGATTGACAGAACATTTAATCTGGGGGCATGTTATGTCACAACGACTGTGTTTCAGGATTTCGACTTACTACGTAAAGGAAAAGAAGTGGCCCCGATAATGTTGGGCCCAGTTAGGAACAAATAATTTATGTATAGGGTCCGACGAAGAAAAGGCATTAGTAAAGGCAATAAAATTAAGTTTTCCTGGTTCGAAACTCACACTATGCACGCGACAATTAGAAGAAAATCTCAAAAGACAATTAAAAAATAAAGTAGGAATGCCGGAAATCCAGTCGTCGCTTCTTGACGCTAAATAGTGATATTACCTGTAGCGAAACATTTCTTGACGCTTCTTGACTCTTCTTGTCGCTAAATGTGATTTTACCTGAAAGATTTCTTGACGCTAAGTTAATTTTGACATTTGAAAATGTCCTTATGTATTTAATAGTAATTTATTAGTAATTTATTTATTAAGTGTGGAATATGTGTATAGTTAAATGAAATGTAGATCGAGATATAGTTTGACGCTTCTTGACGCTTCTCGACTCTTCTTGTCGCTAAATAGTGATTTTACCTGAAAGATTTCTTGACGCTAAGTTAATTTTGGCTTGTCAACAAATAAAATTCAATTTGAAAATGTCCTTATGTATTCAATAGTAATTTATTAGTAATTTATTTATTAAGTGTGGAATATGTGTATAGTTAAATGAAATGTAGATCGAGATATAGTTTGACGCTTCTTGACGCTCCATGACTCTTCTTGTCGCTAAATAGTGATTTTACCTGAAAGATTTCTTGACGCTAAGTTAATTTTGGCTTGTCAACAAATAAAATTCAATTTGAAAATGTCTTTATGTATTCAATAGTAATTTATTAGTAAGTTATTTATTAAGTGTGGAATATGTGTATAGTTAAAGGAAATGTAGATCGAGATATAGTTTGACGCTTCTTGACGCTAACATGTTACTATCCTTTGCATAAACAAAGTGGCGGATCTTCTTGTCGGTACCGCAACGGAGAAACAAAGTTCAATTAATACTTTATTAATGAATGGAATTTAAAAAAATCAACTGATATATGTTTATATAGGTATAATATACACATGGTTTTTTCCTGACGGTAACTTTTATTAATAATAAAGCTCTTGAGGCTTCTTGACGCTTCTTGTCGCTTCTTGTCGCTAAATAGTGAGACCCGTACAAATTGCTGGTATTTATCTCCGAGCTCAATTAGGATAATTGGCGAGGTGGTACGAATGCCAAAACGTTAGCTCCGAATGTCCATCAAGGCGGTGCCAAAACCGTCACATGACACAGAAGGAGGATCAAATCTAGATAGTGAAGCGTTTTCTGATCCACTTGTTGGAACAAAAGGCTAACCCAATATCTCTCCTGCGAATATGAAAAACTCAAACCTCCATTTTTGGAGAGTATTGTACCTTCTTGACGTTTATCTGTTTATATTACATTTTTCTGCATTGTGAAGGAAAAATGATATTCTCTTGACGAATATACATTATATTTTTCTACATTGTGAAGGAGAAATAACATTTAGATATTGATTGGTAGGTGTTTTTCGATCAGAATACTAATCATAATAATGTGACTTTAAAATTTGGTTTTACCAGTGGGAGTTTGTTATTTTTATTTTTTTATGAGTATAACAATGTAATCGATAACTTATATACCTTCATTACAAAAATTGTTACCCCCCCCCCCCCCCCCCCCACCACACACACACACACACACCCCTTCCCTTACACACATACAAACTGCCATTATAAGAGTTTAAAAGCAAAAACATCAAAATAATACACCGCATTAAAATGCACCCCACCCACAAACAGATCTTTAACAGTATACTGCAGTCTCAACAAACGTTTACTCTTCGAGAAAAAATGACAGTGATTGTTTCTATTTATACTTGTTACAGAGTGGTTTAAAACATTAAATATTGTTCTGTAGCTTCTGTGTATCAATATTAATTGTGTTTTTTATTGTAGAAAATGTAAATACAGAAAAGAGGTAATACTTTCTTAGCTTTACACAGGAAGTCTATCAGGGAGAAAGTCTTTGTAGTACAAGAAAGTACAAACTCCTCCAAGGAGTGAGATGTCAGTTCAAGTCTGACCTTGGACAAATTGATAGATTTCCATTACTTTTTCATTATGATATATAATAAAGGCTTTCAATTGTGCAATGATGTGGACTTTGGTTAAAATATTTGGTATGAAATATGGCTTATTTATACAAATAAGACAACATTAAGCAAAGTTTAACTATAAACTTTTTAAACCCTATTTAGTTTCCATTCAGTAAGGCAAATTGAAATGAAACTAAAGAATATTGAAATACTTGCATACAATCATTCAGTCGGTATGTCAACTATATATATAGTGTGTTATTGTCAGTCACTTCACTTCTATTATTAATTATTGTATTCTATTTTTTTTAATAATGTAAAACTTAAACCCAAAATAATAATGGTGTGTATGGCATGCTATAAGTACAAGCATTTAGTTATTTAAGATTTGGAGATACTAATTAGTTTGAACTTTTGATATATAAGACTGTCAAAGGTTCACGTACAGCAGGCCAAAAATAGAATTAGTAACATATTTTATGGTCATTTAGCGAAGAGAGTGGACATCTGATATATAGAAAATCGTGCGTTATGTGTTAATGATGTGCAACGTTGAAACAATAGAAACTGCATTTCGTTTCTTTATGAAAATCAATTGAATTTGGGTAGTGCTTAAAGTACATGTACCAGTTTGCATTTCATTGGCACCATGATGTTGCTTTGCTTTTAGCTTGTAGGACATTACATTTCATGGGATGCTTACTGTAGCCTAGGTAGCCATAAAGATGTGCACAACTGTGCTTATTCAACAGGACTTGGAACAAAGTCACTATTCAATGACATTAAATTGGTAGCTAGATACTTCTGTTTTTTTTAATATAAAAAACATCATCATAGTTATTCTTTCATCTTAAATAATTTGAAAATATATTGTAAATTATACAATTTTGAGTTTTCATTGAAAGAGGAAAAACATTCTCTAGTCTAGTTCGGACTTCAGACGTTAATCTAGCCTGTTTTTCATCACCGGATCAAACTAAAAATTATGCTACCATTCCTGAAATAAACACAAACTTATTTACTAATATAAGCATTTTTCACTATCCTCATTTCATAAATTCAAAACTGATTTACAATACGTAGTATGAAGCCTCCAACAGATATCCTTAGTTGGGATTGAACCAACATCTTCCATCTTAAAGACAGATGTACTTCATTGTACTATAAGGATGCATTTTGAAGCTGCATTAAACTTACACTGTACATTAATTACGATAGTTCAAATTCCTGTTTTATTTTTAAGTCTTACAGTAATTCAAGCTTTAAAAATGTTTCCTTACCTATTTTTGCTGAGCCTTTACGTGCATGTTTATTACTTAAAACAGCATTCTTAATGTTATTACTATTTTCACTAAGTTTTGAACCACTACAATAACATATAAAGTTCTTGTATACTTTACCACAGACCTTTTTCGTAGCTAAGCACTTAAAAAACACATTATTTGTACATTCCTCATTGGATTTCCAACACATAAATTCCTGTTCAGTTTTAAAATTAAATGTTTGTATTGCCATTTCAGTTCCATGAATAGTCTTAAGGTGTTCAGTCATTTTATCTACTGTCCTAAACTTTCAGAACAAGATGGTACACTGCAAGGAATTGAAGTCAATGTTTTTTCCTTTTTGTCTAATGGACTACTCACTAGAACGGCATTTACGACTATGTCTTTTCAAACTTTTCTTTGAAGAGAAATACATATTGCAATGACTACAAACAGTTCCAACAAGACAAGAATCTTTACCTAATGGTGGGTTTATGTAAACGTGATCAGTAAAGCTACTGCAGACTGCTACTACCAATGTTATCAAATGCTACTGATGGATCTGAAGTTATTACACTTTCGTTGAAAGAAGTACTTTTTAAATCATCTACAACAGAAGTATTACCACAATTAAGTAATTCATTTGCTACATTCTGGTAAGGAAATGTGGATCCAGTGACATCATCAATTGCAATATCATAATGACCTCCTACACTGGTTGTATACAAAATATGAATAGGAGCTGTTGATATGTAACTGTTTTGTTCATCAAAAGTGATAGTATTAACAACATTATTATCATTAACACCTTGTGTAACAAAAATATTACGCCTGAAATGCCTACTTAACTATACACTCAAATCCAGCATATACACCATCTAAAGATAACCCGTTTAAATCGTCACTCATTGATCCTTGGATAAAGAAATCTTTGAAATCATCTTCATGTTCCCTAATATAAGACACTGCAATTTGCCGTAACTCGGAATAACCACTTTCATGACCAAATAATCCGAAACTAACAGCTCAAAAAATACAATTGTCATCTCCATACACATGCCGCCTAATTAAACCAAAATTACCAATATATTCATCCTGATTAAATACATCAAGAGGTACAAGAGCTCTACTACATGTATCTACACATTGCATGCTGAAACTGTTCATCTGAAACAAAAGTTGTTTTCTACCATTACAATTAACTACAAAATAGTATGTTCACAGACACATGCTTGTATTTGTGAAAAAATATATCACCGAAGTTAGTAAAGTATTTCACAAATCAATATCAATTTTAATGTGCAGAAAATATTTTATTTCCAATACTTAATAAATTATAAAAGTATTCTTTAGTAAAATATACTTCAATAACTATTAATTACTATTTGAATATTTCAGTATTACTAGTATTTGTATTATCTTTCTTTTGTTGTTATACCTGATCAAAGGCATCTGGAGCTATCTGGTTGTGTAAACCGGAACCATCAGTCTTAAAAGAGAAATACATTAATATCAATGATCAAAATATTTGGAGTACACTCAGTTCTTTTCTTTAATCAAAATCAATAGGTATCAGGTCAGTTTAACTTACTGTGACACACATACACAGGTGTCAGGTGAGTGAAACTTAACTATACAAACATACACTCTTCATAAACAGGTACCAGGTGAGTAAAACTTACCTTGACACACATACACAGGTGTCAGGTGAGTGAAACTTACCTGGACACACAAACACAGTTGTCAGGTGAGCGAAACTTACCTTGGTACACATACACTCTTCATACACAGGTGTCAGGTGAGTGAAACTTACCTTGACACACATACACTCTTCATACACAGGTGTCAGGTTAGTAAAACTTACCTTGACACACATACATTCTTCATACACAGGTGTCAGGTTAGTAAAACTTACCTTGACACACATACACTCTTCATACACAGGTGTCAGGTTAGTAAAGCTTACCTTGACACACAAACACTCTTCATACACAGGTGTCAGGTGAGTGAAACTTACCTCGAGACATATATACTCTTCATACACAGGTGTCAGGTGAGTGAAACTTACTTTGACACACATACACTCTTCACAAAAAGGTACCAGGTGAGTGAAACTTACCTTGACACACATACACTCTTCATAAAAAGGTACCAGGTGAGTGAAACTTACCTTGGCACAAATACACTCTTCATAAACAGGTACCATGTGAGTGAATCTTACTGTGACACACATACACAGGTTTCAGGTGAGTGAAACTTACCTTGACACATATACACTCTTCATACACGGGTACCAGGTGAGTGAAACTTACCTTGACACATATACACTCTTCATTAACAGGTGCCAGGTGAGTAAAACTTACCTTGACACACATACACTCTTCATATACAGGTGTCAGTTGAGTTTAACTTACCATGTCACACAAACATCAACTTAATTTACTAAATATATATTTAAATTATACCTGGATAATATCTTCATGTGCCTGATTAGGACTAAATTCAACTAGTTGCTGAGTTGGTGCTACCTGAAATCACAAGTAAAAACTTAGGTGCAAATAAGATAACCCACTAATATTTTTGTAAATTTTGGTGTTGTTAAACAGACATTTGATCATTGATTTTCAATTAAAACCTTTACATCAATCATTACTGACTGCAAGTCTAGTAACACATGCTGTATCAATGAGGTAAATATTTGTATCAAGCTATATCAAATTCATTTCAGGGATTTAGATCATTTCGAGCAGTCAGCAGACACTGTGCTAATTTGAACTTTAAACTGTATGACCTAGACTTGACCCAATACTTGAAAGGACACACAGTTTTGTATGATGCTATTCTTATATCAATGCAACAGAAGATAAAAACAGAGAAAAAAAGATTATAAGAAATATATTGTTTTAATTATACCTGGATGACTTCAGACAGTGCCTGATCAGGGCTAACTACCAGTACATAGTCAGTTGGCACTACCTGTAATATATGCAAATATTTGCTTCTTTAAACCTACATAAGGGTTTCTCCATGACCTATTGGTCTAAGGCGCTGTCTCAAGATCATTGACCTCTCAAAGCTAAGGTCACAGGTTCGAGATCCACTTGCTCCAAAAACTTCAATAGAGGAAGTTTGCCAGTTACTTGTGGAGGTGTCATCCCACCAATGATTTTTGTTCTTTATTCTATAGTAAATAAAAAAAGTTTGAAGGCTTGTCATTCATAGAGAGACCCAAATGAAAGAAGTAAAACCTACATTTTACTGTTTGTCAACCTATGCACTATCAAAATATGATGAGAAAAGTAGGGGTCATGTGTCATATAAGAGATTTTTTTCTGCTCAGTGTGTACACTGGTGAGAAAGTGAAAGTAGACTTCAGAAATCATGTATTCATACCCCAATTTCCAAGCATCAATTTTTTTTTCTGAATTCACAATTCAAACATGACAATGCTGTCAAAGTGTTCAAAATACATCAATTATGCCATTCAAATAAAAAATGAGCATTAAAATAAGGAAAATGCATTTTTAAAGAAGAAGAATGAGGATTATTTAAAACTGCCGTTAAGTGACTACCCCACGGAAGAACTTGGTACTATGCCTGGAAGGACAGTGCTTCTACTTGGATTCATTATGAGGTCTTCTACCACCAATAAAACTGGATAAGCCATATATAACCTGAAATGTGTTAAAAATAGCTTTGGTGCTATTGCCTTTGCATTATATTTATGTTACATAAATGCTTCAGGAACTTTTAACCTATGGTTGATTTTCATTTTATAAATAATTTATAATGATTAAATGACAAAACAAGACTATGAATCAATTTTTTAAACTGAGTCTGATTATTTGTCATAATGCAACACCATGGACTGTTGTCATATTTATCTTGATCTTGGACTCATTATCCAAAAGGCTACAGAGGTAATTGTCAGTATATTTATGTATAAAAGTTGCAAGTGCATATTAATTGTTTTGAGGCATTTCAATAAAGAATAGTTATTCAACATATTTTTTTCTCCATTGGTACTTGTATTGTTTTATTTACTAAAAATAACTGTGAATGTATGAAATGAGATTATTAAAATACAACTTTATTTTACCTGGGTGATCCTATCTGGTGTAAGACCAGGACTGACAGCAACATGCTGATTTGGCACTACCTACCATCGACAAAATTTAATGTTAGCTAAGTTGTATAGATCTATTACATTACTGAAATTGTAAAAAAATATTTATACATTAGTTACATTTTAATAAAATTAGCCCAATCAATCAGACATTTGAAATGCTATTGCAGCCTCATCAAAATTTGATAGATTATAATAATATAATTACACAATGTCATTCACACACAAATTCAGTGAATCCTGGGCAGTTGAATAGAACTGATGACACAGCTCTGTAAACAACGACAAAAAGTGTTCCTTTAAAGAAAAACATATTGTACAATATGGGAAGATATATGTAATTGTATTGTTTAAATGCAACTCTATATTACCTACAGGTGCAATTCCTGGAAAAGGATCTACAGCAAACTGTGTTGGCGCTACCTACAATCACGGCAAGTGAATATTTCATGATATCAACTTATTTGTGTGCTAACATATTAAAGTTTTGTATGATATTGTAATGTCTTCATTTTTTTTGTCCAAAGCAATGTTTAATTGTGTTAATGTTTGTTTGAATATTTAGCATCATTATTATGCCACTGATGGCTAACAGACAATCAGTTAAGCTAACAACTTGGTTCCTGGAAGGTTAACCAGTACCAGTGCTTGACACACCCCATCTCTGCAAGCAACTGACAACTTTCCTACTTCAGCATCAGTAACAAATGACAATATATATCAATAATCACTGAGACGGTGACTGTGTGGTGATTTGAACTATGACAATGAAATGATAGTCAGACATGCTACTGACTGAGCTAACCGGGCACAGCTATTGATGGAATCTAAAATGATATACATACCATTTAATGTATTTTAGTGTATTCATTTCATTTTTTATGGATGTTCATTAGCTTACAATGGTTACCCTAAATAATAACACATTATTTCTTTTAAACAATTGTAAAGTATTCTCAGTGGCTCTCCTGTCATTCTTTTTAAACTCTATTTATAAGAATTTATTTTAACAATTAAACTACCATTATAGTTGCGCTCATCAGAAAAAAACAAAAACACAGTGACAGGATCTGAAAACATAAATTACAATGGATACAATTAAACCATTTTCAAAGATTGGTAGAATGTGGGGCGGAAGTCAAATGGATAGAGTGTTGGCTGCTCATGCCTGAGGTTGCAGGTTTAATCCCCAGCTCGATCAGATGCCTCTCATAAAACAGTTACTCACCAGCACAGTTGGCTATATAATGATTCAAACTCTTTACCCATTGACTGAAAGTGTGACATTACCCACTTAGTGCGACATATTGCAATTTCTTGAAAGCCTTGTAAAGATTTTTTAGTTTGCTTCTTTGGAAACAACAAATCGGATGTCAAAATAATTAAGAAGGTGTGCATAAACACCTTATTTATGAGCTTAGTTACCAACCAAGATATTTACCCTGCAGTGGACGGATGTACACACTATAATATTCTTTATTAAATTATCAACCAGACCATACATTGATTTATTGACATGCAATTTAAAACTAAGGCTATTATAGTCAATTAGTATACTAAACACTTGGTGTGTTTGTTGTGTGGTGTGTGTGTGTGTGTGGGGGGGGGGGGGTTTCGCGGTGGGTTCGTTCGCCCATGGAACCCGTTCGCCCTGGGTTCGTTCGCGCTATTTTTTTATATGAAAAATATAATTATTAATGGTATTTAGGCTTTATAACGGAGAAAAAAGATTTATATCAAACTTAAAAAAAACAACGTGGAAAACCCGTGGAAATATTTAAAACTAATTATTGTTTGTTTAGGAGTATTAATTGCATGGCTTTAATATGAAATAAGGCACTGCCTAAAAGGGGATTTATCAATTACAGTCACTGTATATGTAGATTATTTATTATCAGTGTGTCAGGATAAGATTTATAACTATCAAAATAATAAATTGCCATAAAGTTTAATAGAAAATAAAGCATTTTTATCGTTTCATATATGGCCAAAATATGTAAGTCTGTTTGTAAGTCCATGTGCAAGTCAGCTCAAAGAAGTATATAGAATCTATGTAGGTCCTTGCTTGGATGTTGAATATTTGCTGTCGTAACCATCAGTTACCAAAGATAAGAAAGGATTTGTTACCAAAGATAAGAAAGGATTTGTTTAAACTTATCTATTTTTACTTCGATTGTATCACACAAGTTCTTACATCTTAGACAAATCATGCTCAAAGACTTCCTGGTTAGAACCAGTATTAAACATACGGGAATGTGTCTTGCTCAAGGACACCACACATAGCCATGGCGGAGGATTGAACCCACGACCCTCTGATCATGGGTTTGGTGCTCTACCACTGGACAACGCGTTTCGCACAAAGAAGGATAACCAAGTAACCAGAAATAAAGACATATTTTTTAGTAATTCTTAAATTTTGATGTTATATATTTACTGAAGTAATCTAGAGTGCCAAAAGACAAAGAAGGATAATGAGTAACCAGGGATAGAGACATTTATTTATATTTCTAATTTGAACTACAATGTGAAAAATTATTTAGCATAAATGTTTTTTTCTAGGATACCAAAGACATATAACAAGTCACCTCAGTTACCAAAGGTATATAACGGGATACAAATGGACTTACTTGTGCAGAGGTGCTACTTTTGTATCAAATCTATTTTTGTTAAGGGAATAAATTGCAACCAAATATTTTTTATGTGTTTCATTAATTATATATCAGTGTAACAGTCTTTTTAAGTGGTATACAGTAATACTTATTTTTTCAAATTCTGTTGAATCAGTATATTGTCAGTGATTTAATGTATATGTCTCAGTTATTGTAAACAAACAGAACTTGTGGTATTTCTCTGTTAGCTTCCTCTCTTCTGTTTTACTTACTTTCATTACTACATGATTGTAACATTTTGAGACTGGTTTTGAGTCCAACCTGGTTGTATTCAGGTAATAGTTCTAGTTGCCCCATTCTATTAGCATCATATAGCTTTAAGCCAATACCAATTGTATTGTTTTATATATAATTATTACTTATGTCAATTGGCTATGGGCACTCATGTGTACAGTCTTGGTAAAGAAAGGTTGACATTGTATTTACACCATCTATTACACTTTTATTTAAATTTTGACAAATATAATGGAGTTTTTAGTTTGTACAACTTCGTAAGGGTGTCAAGTTCCCCACCAGGACTTGAAACTGGAGCTCTTTTCAAACAGAAAAGTGTGCTAGCTTACACTATAGAGATGTACCCCGACACCACAAACCAAGTGTACATTATATTATCTGAATATGTGATAACTAAGATCACCCTTAAAAAATTGTTTGTTTGCCATTTCCAACCCATACCAGATAGGAGGTGGGTAGGTAGGGGACTTTTTTAATTTGCATCCAATCTGAAAATCCTTTTAAAGGATATGGACAGACTCTGAGAGAAAGGACTTGTAGGCAAAGACCTAGAATATATTGAATGAACAACAATATTTTTTTATTGGGGAGGGGGGGGGGGGGGGGAAGTTACAGTCAGTGCACTTCAACCATGTCGCTACAAAAGCTAGCTTAACAATAAGGCTGTTGTAAGTGACCTATATACATTCACTACACTCCTCCCCTCTTTAACCTTTAGGGCTTATAAGCCCTCAGCTGCACAGCCTGTGGCCAGTTCCTGGCTATATCGAGTCCCATCCCAAGGAAAGAGAGATTGTGCAGACACAGGCTCGATGCCATTAAAGTAACAGCGGTCACCCATCTGAGTACTAACCCTGTACTTCATTGCTGAACTTCCAATACAGTCAGTGCACTTCAACAACGATGCTATAATAGCTAGCTTAACATGTTGTAAGTGACCTATGTACATTCACTACACTTTCATTTACTTACCCGAATAAGGCACTGTGATGAAACCCAACCTGGAATGAAACTGGAGACCCCTGGATCCTGAAGCAATAATGTATCCTTACAACGGCAACACGATTTATCCCATACTAACAAATAAAAAAATACCTTTGCTAACAACTAGACTACCGTATCAATTTTAGCAGAAAAAATTATTTGAAACAACAAGGCAAGTCATGTTATAAATACAGTATTGGTTCTTATAATGCCAAAAATTAACATTGTATATGTAGACGACAAAATACCTTGAGCAAAGCTGCGAGGGTAAACAAACATAGACTGACTGACTAAAGACATCATTTTTTGTCGGTGTTAATTACGTCTCATACAGATGTCAACACAACTGTCACGGTGTCACGATCTGTCCACTTGTCCACGAGGCATTATTTGTAAGCGGCAATACTTCCAAGACAGTGCATCTACAATAACTGATTAAAAACTACACCTATCGTAGCGGGAAAAATAACAAGTGTATCAGCCTTATCTACGTATAATTGTACTAAGATCCTAGACAACAATATGTTGGCTGGCGTCCTTCAGCTGGAGTCATGTTGTTCGTATGGCAGATTCGAAACAGTTATTTATCAATTACTTTCAATAAGTATACATGACTTGTATATACATATATATTGTTAAATCATAAAACACATCGTGTATGTAACGTAATAATGCGTTTTACCGTAACATTTCTTCATATACTTATCGGATTACTTTTTGAAGTATGGAAAGAGTAAGTTATTTGGTTTAGCCAAACGTGCACTTTTTTTTTGGCAAAGTGCTAACTCCTCTAGTTCATATTTTGGTTGCCGTCCTGCACCATTTTTTACTAACCGTGAGAACCAACCATTTAAGTTGTATGGGTTACAGTCCTTGACTCACCAGTGCTTAAACCGGAAATACAAAAAATAAATAAGCATCACTTGTAATTTAACGGACGCGTGTACAATGCCGTTCCTATTAATTATTACATTTTTATTTCATTAATTTTAATGATTGTTGATTGCAATTTAGAATACTGATTAGGTATAATCATTATGTCTTTGATCGCATTGATTGCTGTATTAATTGTAAGAGGCATGCAAGAGTTGAGTTTTGTTATATTGTAATGATTGTTAAAATAGTAACAATAAAATAAATATTTACAAAAAATCTATTTTTTTTCATTTTTTTTTATATATAAGATCTTTTGTATATCCCTCCACTTCACAAGATCAGTGAAAATCAAGAAATATTCATCTGGCAGCAAAATAAGATAAATAGTTGGCGAAATTTCCAACAAACAATAAATAAAAATCAGTGCGAACGGACCCAGGGCGAACAGGTTTTAGCGCGAACGGACTTAAGGAGAACAGGAAGTAGAGCGAACGGATCCAAGGGCAAACTAGAATCAAGGCGAACGGACCCAGATTTCGTATTTTCGATCATGACCTGTATTCGATCACTTCTGAGAATTATGAATATCGCTAAAGTGACATCGGTCAACCATCCAAGTGCTTATCTTGTACATTGTTGCTTAACCATGTCGCTGTAAAAGCTAGCTTCACAGAAAAGACTGTTGTTAGTGACCTATATGTACACTCAATACACTCTTCCAGGGCTCGAATTTAAGCACTCGCCACTCGCAAAATGTGAGCTGTATTTTGAAAATGCGAGTTGAAATTACTTAAGCTAGCATTTTTTTGCGAGTGGATTTCAAGTTGAGAAAATTACTTATTGCATTCATTTTATTGATTTTTGAAAATAAACAAGTATTATCCTGGTAAAAATAACGAGTTCTTGTCAATTTTACCAAATTTCTTTTGCTTCTCGCGCCAAATTACCCACTAGCAGCAAGATTGTCAATGACATGTATTAAATATTTATATGTGTAGACTGCGACCAATTGTTTTTGATCTCAAGTTCATTCTGCAAAAAGGAAGTAAAGTTAACACCCGTCAACAACATAATGAGTAGACTGCGTCTAGTTTGATCGATCGCGCACTCACTCTATAATTAAAAGTAAAGTTGAAACCCGTCAAATTTATTGTTTACATATTTTGTCAACTGTTAAAGTGGCTGATAAAATAACATATTTTTCTCCATTGAACCGACGAATGAAAGTGAGTCCCAACAAGAAAAAAGAGAAATAATCCTTCTGTTAATACTGTAATGAAATGGGAGCGACAACTCAATATCACACAGGGCTATAAACTTGACAATGACAAAATGGTGTGTCAATTGTAGAAACCACCTCGATCGACAGATCATCCATATTAATTAAACTCTTGTTATTGTCGAATCCATGATTCATATTTTGGTTTAGTTAAAGTGTTTATTAATGATATATCATTGTATGCATTTATTTATGATAGTATAATAAATAACAAAGACAATTTTGTTTTGTAAATTACTGCTTTGAATTGTACCTTAACATATATAATAACCTTGATACCATTGTCTATAAATAAAAAAAAAGCTAATAATGCATATTAAATAACATGCAGGCTTTGAAACAATTAATTTTGGGTTTATTTAGACATTCAGGACTACAAGTTTCTGCGAAAATTGGTTTGGCTAGTTGGTTTCAAATTTGGCCAGTTGAAATTTTAGGCACTGGCCAAAATTGCCAGTGCACAAAAAAGTTAAATTCTAGCCCTGTCTTCCCCGTGTTATGATGGTGTTACCGGTTTTTGATTACTTAAGAATCGCCGCTAAATATTTCAATGCAAAAAGGATGTTGTCATCAAATGATTGTATATAACGTTTAAATAACTATCAAATAATTATTTTCTATCAAAAAGATAACAATTACATGTCCATTGACTTCTCAATTCACGGTCGAACACGGTGATCCAATTTACGTCCAACAAAATGGCGGCACCTGATTTCGAGCGCATGACGGGATGACGCAATGTGTCAAACTTAAAATAACATGAGGCTGCAAAAGTGCAAATAAATGAAAGCAGATAAAACTAAGCTTACCTTTCACATGAATAAATATTCCTCAATGGGTAATTCCATAACAATATCAATTTACTGAACAGCATAAGGATTTTTTAATTTTTCTAATTTTATTATAGTAACCAAATAAAAAAACTGAATTTAAAAAATGTATATATCTTTTTTTATTGTATACTTTATTAATGCATCTTTATATATCCACCTCTTCTTATCCACTTCTTATAACAAACCTTTTAACTGTTTACTTATTTTTATTCTACATTTAACATGTGGCCCTGTGCTTATTTCAAACTCGTTTTTTAAAAAACATCTATAAGAAGGTTTCATCCGGAACCTCTATAATTTCTTACATGCACAAGTGAAATATTTTATAACTTTTTACCTTGACCTGTATTGCATCACTTTTCAGCAAACGTGTTTGAAATCAATATCCGTAAACAAACCTAGCATTTATCAAGGTTTTATGTAAACTGAAAAATGGACATAGTGAGAAATACATTTGTTCAGGTTTGTATCATAAAATGACTTTCTTACGTGTATCGGAAGCATTATGATTATTTTTTTTTCATTGCATTCAATGATAACGTGGATACTTTTTGTAAATATTACCAATTGTGTAGGAAGTTGAAATACTTGTGCACGATATACGTAATTCTTGGATGTGGTCGATTTCAGGTGATGCTCGAAAACGGGTTACGGCACCATACCTTTAGGGCTTATACCCAACAGTACAGCCTGTGGCTTTCAGCAGTTCATTGGCATATCCCATTCCAAAGAAAGAGAGATTCGTGCAGGCACAGGTTCGAAAGTTAATCCTCGTTGCCATTAAAGTAATATTGTGATTACCCCATTAACTAAGTATGGACCCACCAAGATATCCACTGTAGCCGGCACCGTGGCCTATGCTATAGATAGAAAGGAGCCGATCTTGGAGGTGGTGTCCGTTTAGTTGTAAGGCATAGTGCCACCATTGCAAAAAGGAAGTGCTTCCGTGGGGTAGTCGCATAATGGCGGTTGTAAATAATCCTCAATTCTTCTTCTTTAAAAATGCATTTTCCTATTTTTAATGCTCATTTTTTTATTTGAATGGCATTATTGATGTATTTTGAACATTTTGATAGCATTGTCATGTTTGAATTGTGAATTTAGACAAAAAAAAATGATGCTTGGAAATTGGGGTATGAATTCATGATTTCGGAAGTCTACTTTCACTTTGTCACCAGTGTACACACTGAGCAGAAAAAAAATCTCTTATATGACACATGACCCCTACTTTTCTTATCATATTTTGATAGTGCAGAGGTTGACAAACAGTAAAATGTAGGTTTCACTTCTTTCATTTGAGACCCTCTATGAATGACAAGCCTTCAAACTTTTATTATTTACTATAGAATAAAGAACAAAAATCAATGGTGGGGTTACACCTATAAGAGAGACTTGAGTGAAATGGGGGTGATTTTCCAAAATGTTAATTGTAGGTAAAATAACCTCTTTTCTACACTCTCATAGTATTAAATGACAAATTGGAGACATTTGCTTCATAAAAAAACACATTTTGGCAAGTGTATGCCTCAAATAAAGCATATATGTGCATATTTACATTGAAATTTCATGAAAAATCACAAAATTTTGAAGATTTTTTTATTTTGGATGATTTAAATGTGCAATTTTTAGCATGTACATTGTATTGAATAATGTATTTTGGTAAGATAATGTCTTCAGTGTATCATGAGACTGTTTTGGTGTAAAAATTTTAATGGAATTAGGTAAAAAAAAAAATTAATGGGTAAAATTAGTCAAACACATCAAAATTGCATGTCGGTCAACATCTCGCGCCTGTATATAATGATCATGTAAAAAGTGGTATTTTGACAAAAGTTTCAGTATTTAATGGCTGCAACTTGGCAGTATTACTTCAAATTGGTAGTACTTAGCAAAAATGAGGTAATTATGAAATTAAAAAAAAAAGAGTTTCCTTATAGGCATAGTGCCACCATTGCAAAAAGGAAGTGCTTCCGTGGGGTAGTCGCATAATGGCGGTTGTAAATAATCCTCAATTCTTCTTCTTTAAAAATGCATTTTCCTATTTTTAATGCTCATTTTTTTATTTGAATGGCATTATTGATGTATTTTGAACATTTTGATAGCATTGTCATGTTTGAATTGTGAATTTAGACAAAAAAAAATGATGCTTGGAAATTGGGGTATGAATTCATGATTTCGGAAGTCTACTTTCACTTTGTCACCAGTGTACACACTGAGCAGAAAAAAAATCTCTTATATGACACATGACCCCTACTTTTCTCATCATATTTTGATAGTGCAGAGGTTGACAAACAGTAAAATGTAGGTTTCACTTCTTTCATTTGGGACCCTCTATGAATGACAAGCCTTCAAACTTTTATTATTTACTATAGAATAAAGAACAAAAATCAATGGTGGGGTTACACCTGTAATGACGGATTCTTCCCATCGACAGACTGGTTCCCTGGTGGCCAGTTAGACTGGTACAGAATCCGTACAAATTACCCGAAAGGAGTGAAACGGCCCACATGGGATGTGACTGATTTCACCACAGTAACATCGGTCACCCATCCAAGTACTAACACTCCCCTAACACTGTACATCGTTGCTCAACTTCCAATACAGCCAGTGCACTTTAACTACATCGCTGTAAAAGCTAGCTTAACAACAAGACTGTTGTAAGTGACCAATGTACATTCACTACATTAGGTATGGTATTCAATTTCCTGAACAATTGGCAATATTTACAAATAATATCCACGTGGTTGATTGTTTGATTGTTTCATCGGCAATGTTGGTGATACACGAGTATATGATATTGATCAGTGTTTTGCCTAAAATTGTTTTAATTAAATTAAAACAAACTTATGCTAAATATTTTATTACTCATTAATACTTTTCAATTACATAATTATAGCACTAGTTAGTTCAACAGACCATAACTGGTTCTCACCTATCCACAATTATCAGTGTTCTTGCTGTATATTTGGCGTGTCACATAACACTATACTAAATTAAGGTTGACAAAACCACTACCTGTTTTTAACACAAAATTAAAGTAGATGAACTGGTAGCTTGATGAAACCACCAACACCCGTGGGCCACAGCATGTGAAATTGAAGCTACAGTCGGACCCAAACTCACAGTGTGTTGAGAGAACATAACCGCAGCCATTTTTTTATATCTGTAGTTGTCATGGTGTGTGGCACAAAAGTCACTAACCCAACATTTTACAAACATAAACATCTACCATATGTTTAAATATATGTATTTGTCATAGTGTGTGCTGTGAAAGTTGCTTACCTAAAATTTATAGACATAAACATCAAGGAATTATGTAGAGATGGAAAGGCAACTAGGTGAGATTTTGTGAATGCTCATGCCAAATTAGTAATCCTTTGTGTGCTATTTTATCAACATTTAGTCAGGAGATGCAAATTTCCTATCCTTCTATACAAGTCCTTGTAAACATCAACACTTTTTTTAATATCTGTAGTTGTCATGGTGTTTGGCGCGAAAGAAACTTAACTTCTTTTACGGACATAAACATCCTATATTGGCGATTACCCAAGAAGAGTGTTGATCTTTTTAGGTTCCAAGGGGATAGTGCAGGTTACAGATTGAAACCAACTGTATGTTTCTTCTGGTTCTTCAGTGTGCTCAGTGTATAGCACCGCCACATGCATCCTCGATTTAAATACCCATCGGAACGACTGTTTTTAATTGGCAAGCCACGGGGATCTAACCGACAACCTCAGTGCTAGAAGTTTTATGATTTACTGACTGAGCTTATGGGGATAACCAGCTTATACTGGTTATGCTGCCATCAAAACAGTTACAGCTATGTATTTTTGGACATCTTTATTGAATACCGCCTGGAGATAATTGAATTATAATTGATCAAGAGTAGTGATTAACTGGTCAGTGGTAATTAAACCCCATGTGTATGTGCACCAATTAAAGTAATTAAAGAGACTAAACTTTTGTGAATGGTGACTTGTACAAATTTCTACTTGGCCAAGTGAATTGTACAATTTTCTACTTGTTCAGAACATCTGGCTGTAGGGGAAGATATTTTAACAACATTATCAGGCATGGTACTAAAAGTCTAAATATATTTTATCTATACTAAATTTTGTCTATTATCACTGTTACATTGGGCATATATTCACATTCCTTGCATAATTCCGATGAGCAGGGTGTAACCGTTATCACTACTCAGAATTTATTTAGGCAGGGCATTATCACTACCCAGAATCCTAATTTTGATAACAGCGCCGGGCAAGGGTTAATGGCCTGGGGGAAAAGTGTGCATTCGGAAGTTGATAATGGGTGAACAGTGCCTTGTAGTGACAATGCAAGCTGTACTCTAAGTGCAATAATGAACAAAAGCATAAAAAGGCATCGCAAGGTCTCCTGTATATTCCAAAAAGTAACATAATAAATCTGAGTAGAACCTTTCAGGGGAAATTGGTTAACTCTAATAAATTGTATGTATATAGCTTGACTTGAACCAACAACTTCACATGTGACAGGTACCTGATCTTTAGCAGGAATTGCTCTCAGTAATAGAGAGTTGCACTCTGGCATCAAAATAAAACAAGTGGGCAATGTGTTTGCTGTGCTCCTTCTTACTCGCTAAAAATTGCAGCTACTTAAACTTTTTATTGCCTTTCAAAGCATTTTTATTTTTTCATGATATCTGTCCATTTTTCTTTAAAATACTGAGTCGAGACACAGCAATCAAACATTCTTTTAGGATGACCTGGCCAAATATGGCAAAATAGCTTGGTCAATCTTGATGATTACAAACAATTCTATTGATACACATGGTGCGGCGGCATATTATAGTAGTTGACATAATAGTTATAAAACTTTAATTAATGAGAACAGAGGACCCTTTAATTGCATTCAGTCTACCATTATGCCCTCAACTTTAATCTCAGTCGGTCTTTTTAGGTCACCTGAGACTTTGTCTCAATGGACCTTTTGTCCATCATCATGCGTCCGTAAACAATTGACTTTTTTGAGTTCTTCTCAAAACCGTTACCGTAATAGTAATGATATATTGTATGCAGCTTTGGTACACACGGGTGAATCAAAATTGTGAAAACGGTCATAGTAAGGTAAACTTTGAAAATCTTTTTCTCAATATAGGAGAAGCACTGGGAAACAAATAGTGAGCATGATTATGGACCTATATGGGTCATTTATAAAAATTGTGAATTGCATGTCCCTGGGTCACACAGTTTTGCCCTTGGAGTGAGGCCTACTTTTCTAAATCTGTATAAGAGAAATTGACAATAAGTTATTTCTTACGACTGAATAGATTTATGTGAATGTTTTTTGGATAATCAGATGACTGTTAAGGCCCATGGGCCTCTTGTTTAAAAACACATTATAAATTACGGTTTCCAACGATGTATGTATTCATATAATTATATAAATATAAGTCGGTAAAATCCCTGTTCATGTTATGATGTAATTATTTCAATCAGAGAACAGTACTTATAACATACATTTATTGTTAGTTGGCCTTTTGCTTTGTTTTCATTAGAGTTTTGGTAAATACATTGTAAATTCTGACAGAGTTGTCTTTGTTACTGTAAACAATTTTCAAATTGTTTTTAGCTCGACTTTTCGAAGAATAAAGAGAGCTATTCTGCTCACCCGGATTTCGGCGTCCCACCTTGTTTGAAGTTTTGTGTACAAGTCCCAATCTTAATATCCATTGCATGTATTGACTTGAAACTTAACACAACACTTCCCAGTCACCAAACATACTATGATAACTAAGTTAGATAACTCTTGGATTAATATAATGCAAATTATTGCCCTTGTTTGACTTAAGAATTCTGGTTAGTTTTGCTTGCAAGTACCATCTTGTCCATACTTCATCAACCACTCATATATTTGATTTGATTTAAACTTAACATAAGACTTCCCAGTCATAAAACATACTACAATGAATAAGTTAGATTATTCTTGCATGAATAAAATGCAAATTATTGCCCTTATTTGACACATTAAAATTTTACCCGCAAGTACCATCAATTGGATCTCACAACCCTTGAATTGACAGTCAGATACATTATAGACTTAACGTATTACATGAATAAACTCCCAAGGTGCGATACATTTTACAAAGGGGGGTATTTATTTGGGACCGAAATATCTAAATTTAACCATTTTATAAAGTACATATATTTATGTAAAAATACCATAAAACACACAGCTGATGCTTTAGATGTTTCAACCTGACTTGAAATCAATACCTGTATATTTCGATTAAAGTTTGCTTCAAGATTGTTGAAGCGTTTTCGCCCATAAAAAAGGAGGAGTCGATCTGATTTTTAATTTCACAAAATTTGATATTAAACTACATGTATATAGTATTAGAAAACAAACATGTTATGCTGTGTTACAAGAGTGCATTTCACTAATAGAAATTTGGGCTATTTTAAATATTAATTTCTATTAATTTACATAATTTGATTTGGTAAATATTTAAGTCCATTATCTTAGTACAACATGATATGCTTCTGTGGTGTAACTGGGAAACACATCTACACTTTTGTAGAAATTCTGGGTTCGAATCCCAGCAGTTGCGAACAACATGAAAAAAGATGGCTTAGATATAGTGAAAAAAGAAATGTCTGTTTTATTTTTTAATGAAATTATTCTCTTTTAAAAATGTTTGCTGCTGCATGGACAAAATGCTACTAACTAATGCTTACTCTTTCTGACTGCCTTACATTCGAAAAGTATATTTTCTGTGGACTGCAGTTTATAATCATACATGGTCTATATTTTTTGTCTATTTTGTTTGTCTTGTTTAGTATTACAACCAGATTGTAGAAGTGTCTGGACAAGAACTGAAGTGAACCTATGTCCAGATTGTATATTTCATATATATTTGGATGCCTCAGCTGCTAATTTGGGAACTTAAGTACATGTGTTGGTTTATGTATGCAGTCATGCACAATGCTGTTATTTTTTCTTGGTACATGGGAGATGGAGGTTCAAATTACTGCCATGACCAGAGACTTCTCTTAAATTTTAGTCTAGTCTTGTGTCCTAGACGTTTCCAACATTTGTCCAGAAATATACATTTGGTTAAGTCATATTTTAACATTTAAACTGCAAGAACTCTATTTATGCTTGAATACAGTATGAATGTCTGGTGTTTTGAATTATACAAATGGTTCCTTCTGTGGCAGAGTTGTCCATAGTGTTGTTGTCAAATTACCATTTACTTCTCACTGCCGAAGTTGTCGGATCAATCTTTGCTCTGGTAGTCTAAAAACATTTTGTGAGAAATTTAAGGTTATTTACAAAAGGACGGTGGCTGCACTGTGATTGGTTCCTTTGTCTTCTAGGGCTGTTTTGAAATTGTTTTGAAACTCCAGTAAAAATACATACTGGCTATCTGCTCAGTGTAAACTATAGTATAGACATGTATAATGTTTATGTAACAAGGCAAGAAAAATATGCAGCCATTGCAGGCTTGAACTCGGGACCTTTCACTTACAGGTCAAGTGCTCTACCAACTGAGCAGACCGTTGACATATGTTTCTCTCCTAACAGTTTAGGTACACACTGACATTTATATTATGCAAGAAACATTTATAACTGAAGAAAAACCCACGTCAAAAGGTATTTTGTGACCAGCATCCATTTATGTAGCTTGATTAAATAAGGCGTTAATGAACAGCTTCTTTATTATTTGGATATCCTTTCTGCTGTCCATAACTCGGGAGACGCAAAATAAAAAATAAACTTTAAAAGGCTCCTAGAGATGTGCAATATGTCGCACTACCATTTATGATGCTAATAACGTTTGATTTTGTTTTGCAAACCAAGGAATTAGAGATATAGTTCCTTGAATAGAGTTTCAATCATATAATAAGTGATTTATTTATGATTAACATAATACATATTAAATATATAATGGAAACATCTGCAATGTTATCCTAAACATATAATACATGTACTATAAAGTGTATTTAGTATTTGTTTGTTTACTATACTTATAAAATTGAAGTTCGACCCCAAGAGAGGCAATGCCTTAGTTCATACTATCATTACAATTATTTACTGAAATCAATTAAATTGCTATGATTCTGTCAATGTTCCTATCTACAGAAACATATATTTCAAGTGTCAGATGTTAGAAATAATATAGTCCTGAACACATTCTCTGCATACACTTGTGTGGGCCCAGCAAACCTGATAAAGTATCAAAGTCACTGATTAAAGCAAGAGAGTCTTGTTTTGGGATTACACTCTAAAACAAGTTTACAGGGTAATACTCCGTCTTAAACTCTGTTTATTAATCATTTAAACTATCTTTTATTTATACACTTAACAAATGGTCCTTATACATTTTGCAGTTCTTTAATGCAATTTTGCAATACATTTGAATTCAATGTGTTTGTTTGAACAACATCATTTTATGCTATTGAGGTCTTAGAGAAATCAGTTAACCCAACTTCTCTTTCCTGGGATTCTGGAACGTTAACCACTACTCGAACACACTTATCTCTACAAGTAACTGATAACTGTCTCACTTGAATTAGCGGTTAAAGAAGGATGACAATGAGATACAATGTTGTATTTGTATATCAATCATCAGATTTCATCTGACACAACTTTAACATGTAAATGTATACCAAATGTCTCATAGTCCCGAAGTTCTAACGGGTACCAGCCAGTCACTGTGTGTGTGGTAGTAAGTGAACTTGTTCCAATATTGTCAATTTGTAAGCAGTTGGATAAGTCCATATTTATCTCAAGTTCAGTGTACTGTAAGGGAAACAACTTCATATGGACTATCTAATAGACTATGTACATGTCCTCTTGCTGATGACTTTTTAGAGATTTGCAAGTTTCTTTTTATCCCCCGTTATATTTCTTTTCCCTTGAACTGTACATTAATTTTGTATTTTACTCCCACTTACAGACAAGTACCGTAAATGTTCCGACCTTGTCTGTTTTGTCTTTATCTCTCATCCACTGTTCCAGTATTCCATCTGTCTTCATTTGTTTCACCATCTCCTCTGTTCTGTTTATTTCATCGTTTGTTGCCATAGCCCAATACGAAATGGCCTTTCTCCAATCTTCCTTGAGCGATCCTCCGGCATCGAAATACCACACCCCAATATGCTCAGCTCCGAGAAGAGTAACTTTATGTATACATTGAAGTTTACACTCTTTAAATATGTTCTCCCATTGGTTAATACTTGGGAACCATTTACTGTACCTCTCAGCCACCTTAGATAGGAATATTATGATAAACACCGCCGTTAGACTGTTGATATTGTGCTGAGCATCCCGTTAGACTGTTGATATTTTGATAAACAACACCGTTAGATTATTGATATTGTGATAAGCACCGCTGTTAGACTGGTAAAATTGTGATAAGCACCGCTGTTAAACAGTTGATATTGTGATCAACACCGTCGTTATACTGTTGATATTGTGATAAACACCGTCGTTATACTGTTGATATTGTGATGAGTACCGTCGTTATACTGCTGATATTGTGATAAACAACGTCCTTAGACTGGTGATATTGTGATTTGCACAACCGTTATACTGTTGATATTGTGATAAACACCGCAGTTAGACTGGTGATTTTCTGATAAACACCGCCGTTATACTGTTGATATTGTGATTAGCACCGTTGTTTTACTGTTGATATTATGATTAGCACCCATGTTATACTGTTGATATTGTGATAAACACCGTCGTTATACTGTTAATATTATAGGAAACACTGTCTTGATATTGTTGGTATTGTGAGAAACACTGTCGAGATACTGTTGATATTGTATTAAACACTGTCGTAATACTGTTGATAGTGTGATAAACACCAGCGTTAGGCTGTTGATAGTGTGATAAACACCGCCGTCAGACTATTGATATTGTGATAAACACCGCCGTTTGACTGTTGATATTGTGATAAACACTGCTGTTGCACTGTTGATATTGTGAAAACATCACCGTTAGACTGTTGATATTGTGAAAACACCGCCATTAGACTGTTAATATTGCGATAAACACTGCCGTTAGAATGTTGATATTGTGATAAACACCGCCGTTAGACTGTTGATATTGTGAAAATCATCGCCGTTAGACTGTTGATATTGTGATATACACTACCGTTAGAATGTTGATATTGTGATAAATACCGCCGTTAAACTGTTGATATTGCGATAAACTCTGCCGTTAGACTATTGATATTTTGATAAACACTGCCGTTAAACTGTTGATATTGTGATAAACACCGCCGTTAGACTATTGATTTTGTGATAAACACTGCCGTTAGACAGTTGATATTGTGATCAACACCACCGTTAGAATGTTGATATTGTGATAGACACCGCTGTTAGACTGTTGATATTGTGATAAACAACGCCGTTAGACTGTTGATATTTTGTTAAACACTGCCGTTAAGCAGTTGATCTTGTGATAAACACCGCCGTAAGACTATTGATATTGTGATAAACACTGCCGTTAGACTGTTGATACTGTGCTGAACATCCCGTTAGATTGTTGATATTGTGATTAACAACACCGTTAGATTGGTGATATGTGATAAACACCGCCATTAGACTGTTGATATTGTGATAAACACCGCCGTTAGACTGTTGATATTGTGATAAACAATGCCGTTAGATTGGTGATATGTGATAAACATCGCCATTAAACTGTTGATATTGTGATAAACACCGTCGTTAGACTGTTGATATTGTGATGAACACCGCCGTTAGACTGTTGATATTGTGATAAACACCGCCGTTAGACTGGTGATTTTCTGATAAACACCGCCGTTATACTGTTGATATTGTGATTAGCACCGTTGTTATACTGTTGATATTGTGATAAGCACCGTTGTTATACTGTTGATATTGTAATAAACACCGTCGTTATACTGTAAATATTGTAGGAAACACTGTCTTGATACTGTTGATATTGTATTAAACACCGTCGTAATACTGTTGATATTGTATGAAGCACCGTCGTTAAACTGCTGATAGTGTGATAAACACCACCATTAGGCTATTGATAGTGTGATAAACACCGTCGTTAGACTATTGATATTGTGATAAACACCGCCGTTTGACTGTTGATATTGTGATAAACACTGCTGTTGCACTGTTGATATTGTGAAAACATCACCGTTAGACTGTTGATATTGTGATAAACACTGCTGTTGCACTGTTGATATTGTGAAAACACCGCCATTAGACTGTTGATATTGTGATAAACACTGCCGTTAGAATGTTGATATTGTGATAAACACCGCCGTTAGACTGTTGATATTGTGAAAATCATCGACGTAAGACTGTTGATATTGTGATATACACTACCGTTAGAATGTTGATATTGTGATAAATACCGCCGTTACACTGTTGATATTGCGATAAACTCTGCCGTTAGAATATTGATATGTTGATAAACACTGCCGTTAGGCAGTTGATATTGTGATAAACACCACCGTAAGACTATTGATATTGTGATAAATACTGCCATTAGACTGTTGATACTGTGCTGAAAATCCCGTTAGACTGTTGATATTGTGATTAACAGCACCGTTAGATTGGTGATATGTGATAAACACCGTCATTAGACTGTTGATATTGTGATAAACACCGCCGTTAGACTGTTGATATTGTGATAAACATCGCCGTTAGATTGGTGATATGTGATAAACATCGCCATTAGACTGTTGATATTGTGATAAACACTATCGTTAGACTGTTGATATTGTGATAAACACCGCCGTTAGATTGTTGATGTTGTGATAAACATCGCCGTTAGACTGTTGATGTTATGATAAACTGTTCCGTTAGACAGTTGATATTGTGATACACACCGCCGTTAGACTGTTGATTTTGTGATAAACACTGCCATTAGACTGTGGATATTGTGCTGATCACTGTCGTTACACTGTTGATATTGTGCTGAACACCGCCGTTAGACTGTTGATATTGTGCTTAACAGCAACGTTATACTGTTGATATTGTGATAAGCAACACATTTAGACTGTTGATAGTATGATAAACACCACAGGTTTACAGTTGATATTGTGATAAACGCCGCCATTAGACTTTTGATATTGTGTTGAACACCACCGTTATACTGTTGATATTGTTATAAACACCACCGTTTGACTGTTGATATGGTGATAAACAACACCGTTAGACTGTTAATATTGTGATAAACACCACCGTTAAACAGTTGATATTGTGCTGAACATCCCATAAGACTGTTGATAGTGTGATGAGCACCGCCGTTAGACTGGTCCGTCGCTAGGTTGTTGATATTATGCTGAACAGGGCCATTAGACTGTTGATATTGTGATGAGCACCGTTGTTAGACTGGTGATATTGTGATGAGCACCACCATTAGACAGTTTGTATTGTGATATACACCACCGTTAGACTGGTGATATTGGGATGCACATCACCGTTAGACTGTTGATATTGTGATGAGCACCGCCGGTAAACTGGTTAAATTGTTATAAACACCACCGTTAGACTGGTGATATTGCAATGAGCACCGCCGTTAGACTGGTGATATTGTGATGAGCACTGACGTTAGACTGGTGACATTGCGATGAGCACCGTCGTTATACAGTTGATATTGTGATGAGCACCACCGTTACACTGGTGATATTGTGGTGAGCACCGACGTTAGACTGTTGATATTCCGATGAGCACCGTCGTTATACAGTTGATATTGTGATGTGCACCACCGTTAGACTGGTGATATTGTGACAAACACCGCCATAATACTGACAGTGTTGATATTGTGATAAGCACCGTCGTTAGACTGGTGATATTGTGATGAGCAACGTCATTATACAGTTGATATTGTGATGAGCACCGCCGTTACACTGGTGATATTGTGATGAGCACCGACGTTAGACTGGTGATATTCCGATGAGCATCGTCGTTATACAGTTGATATTGTGATGAGCACCACCGTTATACTATTCATATTGTGATAAGCACCGCTGTTAGACTGGTGATATTGTGATAAACACCGCCATAATACTGACAGTGTTGATATTGTGATAAGCACCGTCGTTAGACTTGGTATTGTGATAAGCACCGACGTTATATTGGTGATATTGTGATGAGCACCGTCGTTATACAGTTGATCTTGTGGTGAGCATCACCGTTAGACTGTTGATATTGTGATAAACACCACCGTTAGACTGTTGATATTGTGATAAACACCACCGTTAGACTGTTGATATTGTGATAAACACCACCGTTAGACAGTTGATTTTGTGCTGAACATCCCGTTAGACTGTTGATAGTGTGATAAACAACACCGTTAAACTGTTGATATTATGCTGAACCCCGCCGCTAGAATGTTGATATTATGCTGAATACTGCCATTATACTGTTGTTATTGTGATAAACACCGTCACTAGACTGTTGATTTTATGCTGAACACTATGTAGACTGTTGATATTGTCTTAAGCACCATCGTTAGACTGTTGATATTGTGATAAACACCGCCGCTATAATGTTGATATTACCCTGAATACCGTAATTATACTGTTGATATTGTGATAAACACCGTCCTTACACTGGTGATATTTTGATAAACACCACCACTAGACAGTTGATATGATGCTGAACACACCGCCGTAAGACTGTTTATATTCTGATGAGCACCGTCGTTAGACTGTTGATATTGTGATAAGCACCGCCGTTAGACTGGTCCGCCGCTAGATTGTTGATATTATGCTGAACAGGGCCGTTAGACTGTTGATATTGTGATGAGCACCGTTGTTAGACTGGTGATATTGTGATGAGCACCAACGTTAGACTGTTGATATTGTGATAAACACCACCATTAGACAGTTGGTATTGTGATAAACTCCACCATTAGACTGGTGAAATTGTGATGAGCACCACCGTTAGACTGGTGATATTGCAATGAGCACCGACATTAGACTGGTTATATTGTGATGAGCACTGTCGTTATACAATTGATATTGTGATGAGCACCGACGTTAGACTGGTGATATTGCGATGAGCACCATCGTTATACAGTTGATATTGTAATGAGTACCGCCAATACACTGGTGATATTGTGATGAGCAGCGACGTTAGACTGGTGATATTGTGATGAGCACCGCCATTACACTGGTGATATTGTGATGAGCACACTCGTTACACTGGTGATATTGTGATGAGTACCGACGTTAGACTGGTGATATTGTGATGAGCACCGCCGTTATACAGTTGATATTGTGTTGAGCACCAACCTTACACTGGTTATATTGTGATGAGCACCGCCGTTAGACTGGTGATATTATGATGAGCACCGACGTTAGATTGGTGATATTGTGATGAGCACCGGCTTTACACTGGTGGTATTGTGATGAGCACCGTCGTTATACAGTTGGTAATGTTATATACCGCCGTTACACTGGTGATATTGTGATGAGCACCGTCGTTATACAGTTGATATTGTGATGAGCACCACCGTTACACTGGTAATAAAGTGATGAGCACCTTCGTTATACAATTGATATTGTGATGAGCACCGCCGTTACACTGGTGATATTGTGATGAGCACAGTCGTTATACAGTTGATATTGTGGTGAGCATCGCCGTTACACTGGTGATATTGTGATAAGCACCGCCATTAGACTTTTGATATTGCGATGAGCACCGTCGTTATACAGTTGATATTGTGATGAGCACCGCCGTTACACTGGTGATATTGTGATGAGCACCGTCGTTATACAATTGATATTGTAATGAGCACCGCCGTTAGACTGGTGATATTGTGATGAGCATTGTCGTTATACAGTTGATATTTTGATGAGCAGCGCTGTTACACTGGTGATATTGTGATGAGCACCGCCGTTAGACTTTTGATATTACGATGAGCACGGTCGTTATACAGTTGATATTGTGATAAGCACCACCGTTAAACTGGTGATATTGTGATGAGCACCGACGTCAGACTGGTGATATTGCGAAGAGCACCGTCGTTATACAGTTGATATTGTGATGAGCATCGCCGTTAGACTGGTGATATTGTGATGAGCACCGAAGTTATACAGTTGATATTGTGATGAGCACCGACGTTAGACTGGTGATATTGCGATGAGCACCGCTGTTACACTGGTGATATTGTGATGAGCACCGTCGTTAGACTGTTGATATTGTGATGAGCACCGCCGTTAGACTGGTCCGCCGCTAGATTGTTGATATTATGCTGAACAGGGCCGTTATACTGTTGATATTGTGATGAGCACCGTTGTTAGACTGGTGATATTGTGATGAGCACCACCGTTAGACTGTTGATATTGTTATAAACACCACCATTAGACAGTTGGTATTTTGATAAACTCCACCATTAGACTGGTGATATTGTGATGAGCACGACTGTTAGACTGGTGATATTGCAATGAGCACCGACATTAGACTGGTTATATTGTGATGAGCACTGTCGTTATACAGTTGATATTGTGATGAGCACCGACGTTAGACTGGTGATATTGCGATGAGCACCATCGTTTTACAGTTGATATTGTGATAAGTACCGCCAATACACTGGTGATATTGTGATGAGCAGCGACGTTAGACTGGTGACATTGTCATAAGCACCACCGTTACACTGGTGATATTGTTATGAGCACCGCCGTTACAATGGTGATATTGTGATGAGCACCGACGTTAGATTGGTGATATTGTGATGAGCACCGCCGTTACACTGGTGTTATTGTGATGAGCACCACCGTTACACTGGTGATATTGTTATGAGCACCGACGTTAGACTGGTGATATTGCGATAAGCACCGCCATTATACAGTTGATATTGTGTTGAGCACCGACCTTACACTGGTGATATTGTGATGAGCATCGCCGTTACACTGGTGATATTATGTTGAGCACCGACCTTACACTGGTGATATTGTGATGAGCACCGTCCTTATAAAGTTGATAATGTTATATACCGCCGTTACACTGGTGATATTGTGATGAGCACCGTCGTTATACAGTTGATATTGTGATGAGCACCACCGTTACACTGGTGATGAAGTGATGAGCACCGTCTTTATACAATTGATATTGTGATGAGCACCGCCGTTACACTGGTGATATTGTGATGAGCACCGACGTTACACTGGTGATATTGTGATGAGCATCGTCGTTATACAGTTGATATTGTGGTGAGCATCGCCGTTACACTGGTGATATTGTAATAAGCACCGCCATTAGACTTTTGATATTGCGATGAGCACCGTCGTTATACAGTTGATATTGTGATGAGCACCGCCGTTACACTGGTGATATTGTGATGAGCACAGTCGTTATACAATTGATATTGTAATGAGCGCCGTTAGACTGGTGATATTGTGATGAGCACCGTCGTTATACAGTTGATATTGTGATGAGCATCGCCGTTACACTGGTGATATTGTGATGAGCACCGCCGTTAGACTTTTGATATTATGATGAGCACCGTCGTTATACAGTTGATATTGTGATGAGCACCACTGTTAAACTGGTGATAATGTGATGAGGACCGACGTCAGACTGGTGATATTGCGATGAGCACCGTCGTTATACAGTTGATATTGTGATGAGCACCGCCGTTAGACTGGTGATATTGTGATGAGCACCGAAGTTATACAGTTGATATTTTGATGAGCACCGACGTTAGACTGTTGATATTGTGATAAGCACCGCCATTAGACTTTTGATATTGCGATGAGCACCGTCGTTATACAGTTGATATTGTGATGAGCACCGACGTTAAACTGGTGATATTGTGATGAGCACCGACGTTAGACTGGTGATATTGCGATGAGCACCGTCGTTATACAGTTGATATTGTGATGAGCACCGCCGTTAGACTGGTGATATTGTGATGAGCACCGAAGTTATACAGTTGATATTGCGATCAGCACCGTCGTTATACAGTTGATATTGTGATGAGTACCGCCGTTACACTGGAGAAATTGTGATGAGCACCGACGTTAGACTGGTGATATTGCGATGAGCACCGCTGTTACACTGGTGATATTGTGATGAGCACCGTCGTTAGACTGTTGATATTGTGATGAGCACCGCCGTTAGACTGGTCCGCCGCTAGATTGTTGATATTATGCTGAACAGGGCCGTTATACTGTTGATATTGTGATGAGCACCGTTGTTATACTGGTGATATTGTGATGAGCACCACCGTTAGACTGTTGATATTGTTATAAACACCACCATTAAACAGTTGGTATTGTGATAAACTCCACCATTAGACTGGTGATATTGTGATGAGCACGACTGTTAGACTGGTGATATTGCAATGAGCACCGACATTAGACTGGTTATATTGTGATGAGCACTGTCGTTATACAGTTGATATTGTGATGAGCACCGACGTTAGACTGGTGATATTGCGATGAGCACCATCGTTTTACAGTTGATATTGTGATAAGTACCGCCAATACACTGGTGATATTGTGATGAGCAGCGACGTTAGACTGGTGATATTGTCATAAGCACCATCGTTACACTGGTGATATTGTGATGAGCACCGACGTTAGACTGGTGATATTGCGATGAGCACCGCCGTTACACTGGTGTTATTGTGATGAGCACCACCGTTACACTGGTGATATTGTTATGAGCACCGACGTTAGACTGGTGATATTGCGATGTGCACCGCTATTGTACAGTTGATATTGTGTTGAGCACCGACCTTACACTGGTGATATTGTGATGAGCATCGCCGTTACACTGGTGATATTATGATGAGCACCGACGTTAGACTGTTGATATTGTGATGAACACCATCGTTATACAGTTGATATTGTGTTGAGCACCGACCTTACACTGGTGATATTGTGATGAGCACCGTCGTTATACAGTTGATAATGTTATATACCGCCGTTACACTGGTGATATTGTGATGAGCACCGTCGTTATACAGTTGATATTGTGATGAGCACCACCGTTACACTGGTGATGAAGTGATGAGCACCGTCGTTATACAATTGATATTGTGATGAGCACCGCCTTTACACTGGTGATATTGTGATGAGCACCATCGTTATACAGTTGATATTGTGATGAACATCGCCGTTACAGTGGTGATATTGTGATGAGCACCGCCGTTAGACTTTTGATATTGCGATGAGCACCGTCGTTATACAGTTGATATTGTGATGAGCACCGCCGTTACAGTGGTGATATTGTGATGAACACCGTCGTTATACAGTTGATATTGTAATAAGCACCGCCGTTACACTGGTGATATTGTGGTGAGCACCGTCGTTATACAGTTGATATTGTGATGAGCATCGCCGTTACACTGGTGATATTGTGATGAGCACCGCCGATAGACTTTTAATATTGCAATGAGCACCGTCGTTATACAGTTGATATTGTGATAAGCACCCCCGTTACACTGGTGATATTGTGATGAGCACCGACGTTAAACTGGTGATATTGCGATGATCACCGTCGTTATACAGTTGATATTGTGATGAGCACCTCTGTTAGACTGGTGATATTGTGATGGGCACCGCCGTTATACAGTTGATATTGTGATGAGCACCTCTGTTAGACTGGTGATATTGAGATGATCACCGTCGTTATACAGTTGATATTGTGATGAGCACCGACGTTAGACTGGTGATATTGTGATGAGCACCGTCGTTATACAGTTGATATTGTGATGAGTACCGCCGTTACACTGGTGATATTGTGATGAGCACCGACGTAAGACTGGTGATATTGCGATGAGCACCGCCGTTACACTGGTGATATTGTGATGAGCACCGACGTTAGACTTTTGATATTGCGATGAGCACCGTCGTTATACAGTTGATATTGTGATGAGCACCGCCGTTACACTGGTGATATTGTGATGAGCACCGTCGTTAGACTGTTGATATTGTGATGAGCACCGCCGTTAGACTGGTCCGCCGCTAGATTGTTGATATTATGCTGAACAGGGCCGTTATACTGTTGATATTGTGATGAGCACCGTTGTTAGACTGGTGATATTGTGATGAGCACCACCGTTAGACTGTTGATATTGTTATAAACACCACCATTAAACAGTTGGTATTGTGATAAACTCCACCATTAGACTGGTGATATTGTGATGAGCACGACTGTTAGACTGGTGATATTGCAATGAGCACCGACATTAGACTGGTTATATTGTGATGAGCACTGTCGTTATACAGTTGATATTGTGATGAGCACCGACGTTAGACTGGTGATATTGCGATGAGCACCATCGTTTTACAGTTGATATTGTGATAAGTACCGCCAATACACTGGTGATATTGTGATGAGCAGCGACGTTAGACTGGTGATATTGTCATAAGCACCATCGTTACACTGGTGATATTGTTATGAGCACCGCCGTTACACTAGTGATATTGTGATGAGCACCGACGTTAGACTGGTGATATTGCGATGAGCACCGCCGTTACACTGGTGTTATTGTGATGAGCACCACCGTTACACTGGTGATATTGTTATGAGCACCGACGTTAGACTGGTGATATTGCGATGTGCACCGCTATTGTACAGTTGATATTGTGTTGAGCACCGACCTTACACTGGTGATATTGTGATGAGCATCGCCGTTACACTGGTGATATTATGATGAGCACCGACGTTAGACTGTTGATATTGTGATGAACACCATCGTTATACAGTTGATATTGTGTTGAGCACCGACCTTACACTGGTGATATTGTGATGAGCACCGTCGTTATACAGTTGATAATGTTATATACCGCCGTTACACTGGTGATATTGTGATGAGCACCGTCGTTATACAGTTGATATTGTGATGAGCACCACCGTTACACTGGTGATGAAGTGATGAGCACCGTCGTTATACAATTGATATTGTGATGAGCATCGCCTTTACACTGGTGATATTGTGATGAGCACCATCGTTATACAGTTGATATTGTGATGACCATCGCCGTTACAGTGGTGATATTGTGATGAGCACCGCCGTTAGACTTTTGATATTGCGATGAGCACCGTCGTTATACAGTTGATATTGTGATGAGCACCGCCGTTACAGTGGTGATATTGTGATGAGCACCGTCGTTATACAGTTGATATTGTAATAAGCACCGCCGTTACACTGGTGATATTGTGATGAGCACCGTCGTTATACAGTTGATATTGTGATGAGCATCGCCGTTACACTGGTGATATTGTGATGAGCACCGCCGTTAGACTTTTAATATTGCAATGAGCACCGTCGTTATACAGTTGATATTGTGATAAGCACCCCCGTTACACTGGTGATATTGTGATGGGCACCGCCGTTATACAGTTGATATTGTGATGAGCACCTCTGTTAGACTGGTGATATTGCGATGATCACCGTCGTTATACAGTTGATATTGTGATGAGCACCGACGTTAGACTGGTGATATTGTGATGAGCACCGTCGTTATACAGTTGATATTGTGATGAGTACCGCCGTTACACTGGTGATATTGTGATGAGCACCGACGTTAGACTGGTGATATTGCGATGATCACCGTCGTTATACAGTTGATATTGTGATGAGCACCTCTGTTAGACTGGTGATATTGTGATGGGCACCGCCGTTATACAGTTGATATTGTGATGAGCACCTCTGTTAGACTGGTGATATTGCGATGATCACCGTCGTTATACAGTTGATATTGTGATGAGCACCGACGTTAGACTGGTGATATTGTGATGAGCACCGTCGTTATACAGTTGATACTGTGATGAGTACCGCCGTTACACTGGTGATATTGTGATGAGCACCGACGTAAGACTGGTGATATTGCGATGAGCACCGCCGTTACACTGGTGATATTGTGATGAGCACCGACGTTAGACTTTTGATATTGCGATGAGCACCGTCGTTATACAGTTGAAATTGTGATGAGCACCGCCGTTACACTGGTGATATTGTGATGAGCACCGAAGTTAGACTGGTGATATTGCGTTGAGCACCGTCGGTATACAGTTGATATAGTGATGAGCACCACCGTTACACTGGTGATATGTGATGAGCACCGTAGTTATACAGCTGATATTGTGATGAGCACCGACGTTAGACTTGTGATATTGCGATGAGCACCGTCGTTATACAGTTGATATTGTGATGAGTAATTAAAATATTTATGAAATACACATAAACATGGTAAACTTGATCATTTGTGTTGCACATTGTACAGACAAATCAATAGTTTGTTCATTCATCACAATTATTGAAACTGTGGAAATGTAATGTTGGAAAGCAATTTGCTTTTGATTTTGTAAGATATTATGCAACAAAAACAACAACATTTACACAAAGGTAACAACGTGATTCATTTTGTTTAACATATATGTTGGTATTTATCCAGGGGATAAATATCCACCATTTTCAACATACTATAGATGATGGCAGATCAATACTTTTTTGATTATGCATGTGTAAATAAAGAATAGTTGTATTAATCTACGTTGATAATGAATACAGTAATATATTTGCCTTTGACAAAAACACACATCATTATAACATAAAACTACATTTTCAACATGAGATATTGCATACAAACTTTAAATACGAAGTTTAGATACACTATCTAAACTGCACATCTTTAAAATACTCGTATCAAATATAATCTATTCTGTTCTTTGTGTCCACGATCGTCTCATCTTATCAAATAGCTAGTTACAAACATCACATTTTGAATTAGTTTTTCAACGTACAACACTTATTGAATAACGTATGATTATACAAACACTACAAATATGTGCACAGTAAGGTTAAGTAGTGTCTCATGGCATTTTGAATCGTTAACATTATATACCCAAATCACGCGACTGTCTGCTGAACATTGAAATAAATGTCTATTGAACAGAGAGCTATTATGATACTACACGATATAGAAAAATACCCGATATTTTTTCTATCATATTAACAGAAAGACGAAATTCAAATACGATTGACAATTTTGTCTCAGATTACCACAAATATACAAAATAGAATGCACTTCAATCATTTAAAAATATCTTTTAAAACTAAAGACGCATTTAAAGGTTTTCATAAATACATGCTATTTTACAAACCACTCTAACTCAAGATGACACACTGAATAGATAGTAACTGGATACAATGGTGACATTATTTCCAATTACATTACAGTTGTATTGAATGAACGCAAAATCCTTTATATCAGGAATATTTGTTCCCGTTAAGTTGTTGACGTTGCTATTCACTAAAATTAATTGCATACTACCATGTTACAGTTTACTGATAATAGGCGATCTATTTTTTTCTTGTCTTCTTTCAAGTATTTGTAATGATTAATGACAAACTTATAACCGATATGAGAGAGAGAGAGAGAGAGAGAGAGAGAGAGAGAGAGAGAGAGAGATGAATATATATATTAACTTTAATATAGTTTTTGTGTTGATTTTTTTCCTGTATTTATCTTTTTAAAAGTATCGTCAAAAGTATCGTCTTTAGAGATAGAACGAGGGAGAGAGATGTATATAATGATATTCATTGTTTATGATTATATTAATTAAAAATTATTAAATTGAATTATAAATAATACATGTTTAATTCCCAAAAATAGCTACTATATAATTCCCGTTATGAGTAATATTTCAATAACAATCCTGCAGTAATTAATATGTGCGTTTCAAACTATCTAATAACTTTCCAATATTTCATTAGAAATACCAAATAATAAATAATATTATTTTTAAAATAAATGTGGGACCGGATTTCCCATGCTAAATGGGGCCGGATATTCCAAGAACGTTTAATCCAGGGGCTGGATTAATAACGGGGCAGGATTTACATGGGGCCGGATATTCCATAACTCATTATAACACGTGGTTCTGAAAAGAAGTTTAAGTGTTAAAAAATAATTATGGTAAAATACCGTTTTACACTTATTGAAAACATATGCGCTAATATACAGATGTCTGTTTCAAACAAAAAATATATATAACCGTAATAATCTGACTATCAACCCTCGGGTCGTGAGTTCGAATCCCCGCCCGGCACCAGTCTCTTTGATTAGTGGAGCGCGTGGCCCAGTAATAGAGCAACGAACCATGATCGGAGGGTCGTGGATTCGATCTTCCGCTACGGCTATGTGTGGTGTCCTTAAGCAAGACAGCTTTTCCGCATATGCTTAGTACTGGTCATACCCATGAAGACTTCGAACGTGATTTGCCTAAGTTGTAAGAACCTGTTTCACAATCGAAGAGAATTAAAAAGTTTAAAATTAAAGTCTCTGTGATGGTTGATTTACGACATTATGTCTCATTGTCATCTGTCTAATTAACCGTAATAATTTTATTTATTTATAGTAAACAAAATAATTAATCTTTATCTGTTGATTGATAATAAAATAAATTATATTGAAATTTGTACTTAAAATCATTAATCTATGTTATATTTTACACTTTAAATTTAATCAAATAATTTTAGCGTTTATCAAATTCAATAAAAATTTTTTTATACTACACATCAAAATCACCAAAACGTGCTTATCAAAAGAAGGACATAATAAATAAGATCCTGTCAAATTGTACCCGAGGGCATATATAACACGTTACGCCTACTAAGTTTTAGTGTCGGAGCGGAACGATACCTGTATGTTTTATCCAGGTCTAAGGGAAGTAATTGGATTCATCTCCAATATCACCAAACTCAGCAGGGACAATTATCGCATAACTCTTGGGAAATGTCTGAAATAGTCCAGTATGGCCGTTATACTGACAGTGTTGATATTGTGATAAGCACCGCCGTTAGAATGGTGATATTGTGATGAGCACCTCCGTTACACTGGTGATATTGTGATGAGCACCGACGTTAGACTGGTGATATTGCGATGAGCACCGTTGTTATACAGTTGATATTGTGATAAGTACAGCCGTTGGACTGGTGATATTGTGATGAGCACCGCCGTTAGACTGGTGATATTGTGATAAACACCGCCGCTATACTGACAGTGTTGATATTGTGATAAGCACCGCCGTTAGACTGGTGATATTGTGATGAGCACCTCCGTTACACTGGTGATATTGTGATGAGCACCGACGTTCGACTGGTGATATTGCGATGAACACCGCCGTTATACAGTTGATATTGTGATGAGCACCGACGTTAGACTGGTGATATTGCGATGAGCACCGTTGTTATACAGTTGATATTGTGATGAGTACAGCCGTTAGACCGGTGATATTGTGATAAACACCGCCGTTATACTGACAGTGTTGATATTGTGATAAGCACCGCCGTTAGACTGGTGATATTGTGATGAGCACCGACGTTAGATTGGTGATATTGCGATGAGCACCGTCGTTATACAGTTGATATTGTGGTGAGCATCACCGTTAAACTGGTGTTATTGTGATGAGCACCGCCGTTAGACTGTTGATATTGTGATGAGCACCGCCGTTAGACTGTTGATATTGTGATAAGCACCATCGTTATACTGTTGATATTGTGATAAACACCGTCGTTATACTGTTGATATTGTGATAAACACCGTCGTTTTACTGTTGATATTGTACTAAGCACCGTCGTTATACTGTTGTTATTGTATTAAGCACGGTCGTTATACTGTTGATATTGTATTAAGCACCGTCGTTATACTGTTGATATTGTATTAAGCACGGTCGTTATACTGTTGATATTGTATTAAGCACGGTCGTTATACTGTTGATATTGTATTAAGCACTGTCGTTAGACAATCCAATCGATTGGATCATTATAGAATTATGAGTCAATAACATAGCTATCGGAACGATATTAACGGATGCGGTCGTTTTAGACGGAAGAGAGGGTTTTAACAGGTAGTGTCGTTATAGACTTAAGTGACAATACAAATTATAAAATAAGTATACAAATACCTTCACCCCCACATAAACATGTAGGGTCGATGTTAAAATTTAGGGTCGGTTTGTAACCTGAACTACACTTGATATGAGTTTGAGGGTGGTGGTGGTTGGGCTAACAAAGCGACAGATGGACACCTATCAGGCTGTTCTAAAATATTGACTTTAAAGCGGTATAACTTATTTAAAAGTTCACTTAAGTTAATTGTACCAATTATTGATTGAATTAAAACAGTAAACTTACTGGTTATGCCGCTTTAATGATAGACGTTATAGACAGATAACATTACGTGAAAGAAACGGTCACCAAACAAATTAAATTGTTAATGTAATTTTATAAAAATAAGCACTAATTATAAATCTCTGTTTTTCTACTTAAAACAAAAAGTATTCGAAAAACAGAAACAAAATCAGATGTCCATTTTTAAGTGACAAAAATCGGCGGTTATATGTGTTTGTTTGGATGGTGTTTAGCGTCAATTTCATCAATTTTTCAGCTATATCTCAACGGTATCTACTTGAGACAGTATTCTGTCACACTAGAGTATCTTGCAGCAGACATACGGTATGCTACACCACCCAGTCACATTTTACACCGGACCGGGCCGACCGACCAGACCTAGAACTATCCTCTAAATGCTGAGCGCCATATTCCAGTACCATATTTAAGTCTTTGGTATGAAAAGACCGAGGAATTGAACCCACGACCGCCCGCATGCCAGGCGGACTCTCTACTCCTAGATCACCACTTCAGTTCCGCGGCGTTATAATAGTCAATACTTATTACAGTGTATGTGTGTAATGAATTTGTTATATTTATTTGTATCACTTTTTTCAGTATCGCACACGTGATTTTTGTAAACATGCGTTACCCAAGCAGTGTATTAACATTCCAGAACAAAACGGAACAGAACATAATTGTATTGACTGAAATCGTGTGTAGTTTATCATAATATACAAATACAATTTTCACAAACATACAGTTGAAAAGTTTCTCGATCAATATAATGAGTACATTCGTTGTATGTCATGTCACATTTTATCAAAGTTCAAATACAAATTTAAGCAAAACCGAAATATATACGAATATATTATATACCTATTCAACACTTTCATTTTTGTTATTAAGAAAGTGTCGCTAAAATAAGAGATCAGCGGGTTCGGTAGACATTGAAATTTGATCGTTAATTGTCTTTGCTTTTTCCTTTTTTTATAATGTTCTCTCTCTCTCTTCTCGCTCTCTCTCGCTATCACACACACACACACACACACACACACACACACACACACACACACATTCTGTGATACAGAAACGACTCTTAATATTTCAAAATACCACGTTATATACACTTTATTGTACTATTGACAGTTATTCAATTATTAATCCTTACGGTGAAATTGGAGAATTTTAAATGTTTTTTTTTAGATATATTTATTGCAAAGGTTCGCGTATTATGATTTGTTTACCGTTGTAATTGTGTCTGGTGACTATATAAAGAATTCAACTAATGCAGATCTTAGCTATTATATTACAAACACTTTAATAGACTCACGGCAATGTTGAAATCAAGTTTACTCATGTTTCACACAATAAATGAATAATTGCATCTATGGACATATGGAGATAATACATTTATTATATTGCTGTCATTATCTATAGCTTTATATTGCAGCATATTCACATTCAATTCAGATGTCATGAATTCAAACCCCTGTCAGGCGAGGGCGGTAGTATAATGGATAGAGTGTTGGCCGCTCACGCCAGAGGTTACGGGTTCGATCCCCAGCTCGACCTGATGCTTCTCATAAAACAACAATCAGTACTGGTTCTACCTAGGAAGCGGACTCGAGAGCGGTTCATAAAAGCTTTTGGCTTTCATCGCAATCGAGCGAAAAGAAATTAGTATAAACTAACTAAATCCCAGTCCTGCCATAGTCTCTACGATCATTGATCATGAATTTCGTTCTTCGGTCATGAATCTCTGAAGTATTGTTTTTTGGTCAGTTCGATTTAGGTTTATTTGGTAGGTATAACTCGTAATAGGTTAATATGTTCAAATTATCAATGTATTCATATTTGCATGTATTTGTGCAGGCTATGTTAAATTGCTGAATAAAGATACTTGTATTTGTATGTGTATATATTCAATTTCGAAATTGCCGTATATCACATTAACATTATATTACATATCTTTAGTATTAAAACGGCGTGCAGGTGTTTGTGTGTTTATTTTGAATATAAATTAGATATTTTTTGTCAAGCAATATTTTCAAATTCAATGCAAATTTTGTTTAGGTTTCTCATCCTGCTTATCCTTATTTCTTTTACGTAGCATTGCCTTCTTTATCTTCCTCTTTTCGACAAATGCAGTGTTTATTTAAGTGTAAAGTCATCACCACAATTTGTATGGATATCATATTATAGAGATACACGTACTAAGTTGTTTATGTTTAAAATAGTTTTTCAACGTTTCACTGTGAAACAGTTATTGGACGTTTTACAACCATCCAAACTGGATTTATCCAAACGATATTCACGGTGTACTGTTTATTGAAGTGATATTCAAAACGAGATGTCAGATTAAACTATTATATTTTTAGGTAAGTGTTATTTATCCTCATCAGGTTTTGTTGGTTTCACATATTTGCATGAGATGGAATGCACTGGGAAAGTCCCGCTTAGAGTTAATTTACTGTGCACGTGGTTCATGTACGGTGATATCTGTTGAAAGCTCAACAATCGAAATTCATTATTGAATTGAAATAGTTATTAGCGAATATCCGACATCTTAATTGCATAGGTAAATGTAATGAGTAGTGTCGGGAAGAAATTTTGATTACATAATGGATGCCACGGTATATTTTAAAAACAATAGTAATTATAAAAAGGAGAGTAAGTATTAGTTTATTATGGTGCCACCCTATTGGAAGGGTCAGCCGTGTTGGGCTTATGAGATACCATTATGTTGTACACAGTTCCTTGTACACATTTGGTATCCCTAAATTCAATTTAGTTGCTGGGTGAGTAACCGGCCGCATCGGAAAATAAACAAGCGCTTCCAACAGGATTCGAACCTTCGCCCGCTTCCGAGGCGGCCGCCCTAGCCTCTAGGCCATGGAAGACGCTACAAATCGATATAATTGCTTATTGACTTGTATATTTATATGCGTTATCGAATTGTCAGACGTGTGTTGAATACATTTTTTTCTCTCACTTTTTATTTCTTTCTCAATTCTTACACCTCTCTTATACTAGCTATTTGTTTCCTCATACCTTAGTTTCATCTCTCTCTCTCTTTCTCTCTCTCTCTCTCTCTCTCTCTGTATATATACGTACACAAGTATACATATTCTCTTTTTTTCCTAGTTGTTTTATATTTTCACTTCTCTCCCTTCAGATCGTTACTCTGTTTTCAACAAGGTTATATCACACACATACAGTAGCTTAAGTGGGTATGTCGGTGATGTAAAATAGGGTATTGAATGTTTACACCAGAGGTCGCAGGTTCGATCCTAGACTCGACATATTCTAAAAAACACCCTAGTTTTACATGTATTTTAACAAAGCAAACGGATTCAGTAAAAAACTCTGGCCCTGGTTTCACATCTGCAAAAATGTGATATTGTGGAGGGGTAAAACGCTATTTCTGAGCTATCATTTTTAATATTTTGTACCGAGAAACAATCTTTACAAACAAAGGTTCCTTTGTTTAAGCTCCCATATGCAGTCTTTTAAGCTTTAATTAGTCAGTATTTAATTCGACAACTGTTATGCAATTGTAACTTCTTTGTAAGTTTTGGTAAAATGATAACATTCAATGAAACAGATTTTTATGTCTACAACTACAAGAAATAAACAGAAACATGCGAGTTTTAACGATCCAAGGGCACATCTATCACAGAACAATATAAGACTGGAGTTACACGACTAAGAACTTCTGCATATTAACTTGCTAAATTCTTATAAAAGACATTCCTCATTAGTTTAAATCCATACCTTTTAAAGGGGTAGTAAAACATGTAAAAATCAACTGTCTGAGAGCCAAACAACATATACCCATGTCAAACTGTGAGATACTTGAAGGCTGATCGGGTCCATATTGTTTGCATAATCTATATAATATTAAGTTTATAAAATTGAGTGCATATTGTTTGCATAGTCTATATAATATTACGTTCATAAAATGGAGTGCATATTGTTTACATTCTTTAAGCGCCAACACCATAACCGAATCTTATTACATAGTTCATGTTTAGGATTTATTTTACGATAAAAAATAACAGGATTGTCCAATTACACGTTAAAACTATTTATAATTGTATTCTATGTACTAGACTTGATCTTATCTTATTGTGTGTTAAAGTTTACTTTAAAACTGACAAAAGCCATTATGTGTATGGTAATGTGATACCCCTGAAATTGTATTAAATCTAAATATCCTGGTTGACGAATAGCCAAATAGCAGTGGTTACTGATACCATTGAATTTGGATTTTATGAAATATGGTAGTTATTTCTGTTTCTATGCTATTCGTGTCCTCTGTGGCAAAGTGGTCTAATGCGCCGTCTTACTAATGTGAATCAACGAAAATGAAGATTAGCTCATGTACAAAATCAATCAAATGAAATATTTTTAAAAGTAAAATAAATATCATTAAATGAAACGTAATATCCGACATAAAGTCTGGTCTACCAAATTATTGATCATATTTAACTATACGCATTATTTCAAATAATAATGATGATATTGAATTGATTTAAAAGTGTTAGTTTTTTATTTGACGTCATTGCACAAGTTATAACTATCATTAAATGTAACTTAATAACACAAAAACAAAGTGGCATGACTAAGTTTTGTGTAAGTTTAGGCATCATACATTAGCATCCTCGACTGAGACAAAATAATCACTTTAACCTTGTTTATTCGTATTGTACGTATTGATCAAATTATTCAATATTAACCATATATTTACGTATAATACGTACTGATGACTATGTTAACCTTCACTATGTTTATACGTATTGTACTTATTGATAAATATGTTAACATTCAAAATATTCATACATTGGCACCAGGTATATAATTATAGTACGTATCAATACATATGTTCAGCCTTCACCATGTATACACGTATTGTACATATTGATCAATATGGTCACTTTCACCATGTTAATACGTAGTGTACTTATTGATCAATATTTTAACCTTCACAATGTTTATACATATTGTATGTATAAATAAATATGTTCACCTTCACCATGTTTATACATATTGTACGTATAGATAAATATGTTTACCTTCACCATGTTTATACATATTGTACGTTTAAATAAATATGTTCACCTTCACCATGCTTATATATATTGCACGTATTGATACATATGTTTACCTTCACAATGTTTATACATATTGCACGTATAAATAAGTATGTTCACCTTCACCATGTTTATACATATTGCACGTTTTGATAAATATGTTCACCTTCACCATGTTTATACATATTACACGTATTGATAAATATGTTTACATTCACCATGTTTGTACATATTGCACGTATAGATAAATATGTTCACATTCCCATGTTTATACATATTGCACGTATAGATAAATATGTTTACATTCACCATGTTTATACATATTGTACGTATAAATAAATAAGTTCACCTTCACCATGTTTATATATATTGCACGTATAAATAAATATGTTCACCTTCACCATGTTTATACATATTGTACGTATATATAAATATGTTCACCTTCACCATGTTTATACATATTGTACGTATTGATAAATATGTTCACCTTCACCATGTTTATACACATTGTACGTATATATAAATATGTTCACCTTCACCATGTTTATACATATTGCAAGTATAGATAAATATGTCCACCTTCACCATGTTTATACATATTGTACGTATAAATAAATATGCTCACCTGCACCATGTTAATACATATTTTACGTATACATAAATGTGTTCACCTTCACCATGTTTATACATATTGCACGTTTTAATAAATATGTTCACCTTCACCATGTTTATACATATTGCACGTATTGATAAATATGTTTACATTCACCATGTTTGTACATATTGCACGTATAGATAAATATGTTCACATTCACCATGTTTATACATATTGCACGTATAGATAAATATGTTTACATTCACCATGTTTATACATACTGCACGTATACATAAATAAGTTCACCTTCACTATGTTTATATATATTGTACGTATAAATAAATATGTACACCTTCACAATGTTTATACATATTGTACGTATATATAAATATGTTCACCTTCACCATGTTTATACATATTGTACGGATATATAAATATGTTCACCTTCACCATGTTTATATATATTGTACGTATTGATAAATATGTTCACCTTCACCATGTTTATGCATACTGCACGTATTGATAAATATGTTCACCTTCATCATGTTTATACATACTGCAAGTATAGATAAATATGTTCACCTTCACCATGTTTATACATATTGTACGTATAGATAAATTTGTTCACCTGTACCATGTTAATACATATTTTACGTATACATAAATGTGTTCACCTTCCCCACGTTTATATATATTGTACTTATTGATAAATATGTTCACCTTCACCATGTTTATACATATTGTACGTATAAATAAATATGTTTACCTTCATCATGTTAATACATATTGTACGTATTGATAAATATGTTCACTTTTCACCATGTTTTTTACGTAATGTAACTATTGCTAAATAGTTTAACCTTCACCATGCTTATACGTATTGTAGGTATTTTTAAATATGGCCATCATCACCATGTGTACACGTATTGTCATATTGATAAATAAGTTCACTTTCACCATGTTTTCTACGCAATGTAACTATTGCTAAATATTTTAACCTTCACCATGCTTGTACGTATTGTACGTATTTTTAAATATATTTACCTTCACCATCTTTATACATATTGTACGTATTGATAAATATGCTCACTTTCACCATGTATTTCGTGTTGTACGTATTGATAAATATGTTCAAACTTCACCACGTATATACTTATTGTACATATTGATAAATATGATCACCTGTACCATCTTTTTACGTAGTGTACGTATTAATAAATGTAATCTCTCGTTACGTTACCATGTGTATACGTATTGTACGTATTAATAAATATGGCCTCCTTCACCATGTGTATACGTAAAGTACGTATTGATAAACATGTTCACCCCTCACCTTAATCGTACGCATTGTAAGTATTGATAATCATTTTAATCTTTAATCTGTATATACATTTACTACGTATTAATAGATAGTATCACCTTCACTATATATATATATACATTGATGAAAATGTTAACCTTCACCATGTATCAACGTATTGTACGTATTGATAAACATATTAACATTCACCATTTATAAACGTATTGTACGTATTGATAAACATATTAACATTCACCATTTATAAAAATATTGTACGTATTGATAAACATATTAACCTTCACCATGTATAAACGTATTGTACGTATTGATAAACATATTAACCTTCACAATTTATAAACGTATTGTACGTATTGATGAACATGTTAACTTTCACCATGTATAAAGGTATTGTACGTATTGATAAACATGTTAACCTTCACCATGTATAAACGTATTGTACGTATTGATGAACATGTTAACCTTCACCATGTATAAAGGTATTGTACGTATTGATAAACATATTAACCTTTACCATTTATTAACGTATTGTACGTATTGATGAATATGTTAACCTTCACCATGTATAAACGTTTTGTACGTATTGGTGAATATGTTAACCTTCACGTATTGTACGTATTGATGAATATGTTAACCTTCACCGTGTATAAACGTATCGTACGTATTGATAAACATATTAACCTTCACCATGTATAAACGTATTATACGTATTGACGAATATGTTATCCTTCACTATGTATAAACGTATTGTACGTATTGATGAATATGTTAACCTTCACCATGTATAAACGTAATGTACGTATTGACAAATATGTTAACCTTCACCATGTATAAACGTATTGTACGAATTGATGAATATGTTAACCTTCACAATGTATAAACGTATTGTACGTATTGATGAATATGTTAACCTTCACCAGGTATTAACGTATAGTACGTATTGATACATATGTTCATTCTCCACCGTGTTTATAGGTATTATACATATCGATAATAAGTTAACCTTCACCAGGTATATACTTATAGTACGTATTGATACATATGTTCATTCTCCACCGTGTTTATACGTAGTGTACGTATTGATAAATATGTAAACCTTCACCATGCATATACGTATAGTACGTATTGATACATATGTTCATTCTCCACCGTGTTTATACGTTTTATACATATTGACAAATAAGTTAACCTTTACCATGTATAAAGTTAGTGTACGTATTGATACATATGTTCATTCTCCACCGTGTTTATACGTATAATACATATTGATACATATGTTAACCTTCACAAAGTATATACTTAGAGTACGTATTGATACATATATTCATTCTCCACCGTGTTTATACGTTGTGTACATATTGATAAATATGTTAATCTTCACCATACATATAATTATTTTACGTATTGATACATATGTTCATTCTCCACCGTGTTTATACGTATTATACATATTGATAACTATGTTAACCTTCACCAGGTATATATTTAGAGTACGTATTGATATATATGTTCTTTCTCCACCGTGTTTATACGTATTATACATATTGATAAATAAGTTAACCTTCACCATGCATATACTTATAGTACGTATTGATACATATGTTCATTCTCCACCATGTTTATACGTATTATACATATTGGTAAATATGTTAACCTTCACCAGGTATATAATTATAGTAAGTATTGATACACATGTTCATTCTCCACCGTGTTTATACGTAATGTACATATTGATAAATATGTTAACCTTCACCATGCATATACTTATTGTACGTAGTGATACATATGTTCATTCTCCACCGTGTTTATACGTAGTGTACATATTGATACATATGTTAACTTTCACCAGGTATATACTTAGAGTCAGTATTGATACATATGTTCATTCTCCACCGTGTTTATACGTATTGTACATATTGATAAATATGTTAACCTTCACCATGCATTTACTTATTGTACGTATTGATATATATATGTTAATTCTCCACCGTGTTTATACGTATTGTACATAATCATGAATAACACGAAGACGGGTATATCCAACAATGGTAACTTAAGTACATTGTATCTGATTCGTCAATGGTCACAAGGTAAACACATGGTTACACGTACGTCTGCACATTATGCCTCGACAGTTTATCAAGATATCTGAAGTAGATTTAGTTCTCCGGTTTTATTATTTGTGAAATTAACAAGAAATTAGGTATTTAAGGAACAAACACCGTGTAATCAAGAGCTAAATGCATATATAAGTATGAACGGAAGACATATATAATCATAGTGACAATATTTAAATATATAATGTTACATTATAAATTTAAAGGATAATCGTGAAGTGGAGATAGATAAGTAAACTTTTGGAGGAAAAACCCAATATGGTAAGTTTAATAGATTATTACATGCTTGATTCTAATATATTTTCATTCCATAGTTGTTACAAGCCCAAACATACAAACATACGTATTATAGCATTATTCAAACGAAACTCAAGATCAGACTAGCCAGCCATGCGTCGACTAGGTTCGACTTCACACTAGCCTCTCGGACAAAACTCTCTTACAAGACTGTTGTACCTCTTTTTAAACAAATTTTATTGCCATTAATTCACTAATTGCATACACGTGTGACGACAATCACTATTGATATAGCCTCATTATTTTGTCATAAAGCTGACATTATCATAACCCAGTTCTCGCAATCTGCCTCTTACGCTGAACGTTTGACAGTTGATCTATCTTACACTGAAATGCCCACGTGCGTTGGACAGTATATTGTAACCAATTAGTGTTTGGTGTATCGTTATATGTGTTATAAACGTATACTAACAAAAAAAAAATAACGAAAAGAGAGGGTGTTCACGCTTGTTTTTCATAAATTCGATTTCAAATTGAAAATAAAACACTTTGAAACACACGACGTTTGCCTATGATTTACGCTGTTAGTATCATAATCCGAACACCTCTCTTTTTATCTGATGTCATTGTAGTAAAATGAATAAAGTTTAACACATATCACAAACTTGTACCAGAGCTTCATTGTGCAATCAAGCGTGAATGTTCAAAATATTTAATCAACCACGTCGTAATGACTAAATGTAAAGGTAACACAATGTGTGTTTTAACTAATAAAAGTAATAATCTTTTCACATCAAATAAAATAAATAATTTAGAAATACTATTAAAACAATTTTTAATTTAATATTGACCATTTTATAAGGAAAAAGCGGCGAAAACGTACCGCTAGGTGACGCTGTTAACAAGAAACGGCTGTACTGTATTAAAAAAAGCTACAACGAAAGCTGATACTTCATAATAAAACTGTAAAGATGTTTGATAATTTACGCAAGATGTCAAAAAATCCGATAGGAATACGAACTACCTATTTTTAGGTGAAATTTTAGATTACTATAAGAATTATTACATGTATGATGACAAAATGAAACGTCCCTATCTATTTGAGTACCATTTCCAGAAAGCCCAAAAGGTTATAGTTATAAATTATAATCAAATATAAAGTTTAATCATTTGTGGATTGATATCATTTCACTAAATCTGGCTAGCACGAGCAGTTTCATAGAGATACCATGGGGAAGCCGGTGGGGTCAAAATTAGAATATCACACAAAATATCTAACACTCGTTATGTTACGTTTAGTTCATTGAGTTTAAGTCATAATTTGTCACTTGCATTAATTTTTGTTAAAAGCGGATGTGACCACCATTTGCAGGTATGTGTATTCAATAATTTCACAGCGTTTTGACGTGACGTAACGCAAAACCAATGCATTTAGCAAATTTCTCGATTCCCGCTGAAACGCCTGAGTCAAATCACAAAGATAATCATCATTTTTGTTCATTGCTCTCGCTTTATGACACAGATATTCTCAACTTTGATAAACTACCAGTCATGTGAACACTTTGATCTTTGATAAAAAAATATTTTATCTCATGTACAAGCAATTTATTATTAACAATTAAAATATTGAATTTATTGCTAACCAATAACAATATTACAATTTATTGCAAAATACTTTTCATAAGTAATGTTTCCGAACATACATAAATATAAAAAATGCAGATCATTTTAAACCGCAGATGTGGGTTTTCAGTCACCAAGAAATGCTTTATATTTCTTCCTTCACTCTAAAAAATTGACGCGTGTCAAATATGCATTGTGTAGATAACAAAGGAAAGGTGACAGAACACCGCTGTCATGAATCAACATATAATTATAAATAGGATAGAATAAGTGTGTAATATTCTTAGGTTATTGAAATAGTAATAGGAGGCATTTGTTGTGACAGTGGCAGGGAGAATATTTGTAATAATATGGGTGGTCGTATTATACATGATAGTAGTAATAGTTGCAGCAGTAAAAATTGCAGCATTAGATTCAACAACAGTAGCAGTAAAGGCAGCCACCGCATTTTTCTTATCTTTTAAATGATGTATATATAATATATTTCGGATGGTGTGTGTCATCATAGATGAAATAACATTTAACAGTTAAAACATGAAATTCTGTGATGCTAGTCCTTATGGTACATGTAATAATATGTCTCACGTTTTTATTGTATTACTATTTCTCCCATAGTTCTCCAACCCTACCTTAGAAAGGTGAGATTTTGTGTTTATCATATGCTGTTATTGAATACACTAAAGAGGAGAACTTAATGCTTGTACAAGTACTTGGTATTAAATAACTTGTCATTGTATCATGAATGACAGTAGTATCATGCATAATGTTATAACTCTGGCATGAATACAATGCAAATTATTGCCCTTGTTTAACTTAGAACATCTGGTTAAAAATTTTGTGCACGTACCATCAAATTCATATCTCACTAGCCACTTAATGTATTTCATTGAAATTTCACACAAGAATTCCAAGTCATTAAACGTATTACAATAATTTAGTTACATAACCCTTAGATGACTATAACGAAAAAATTACTACCCTTTTTTTATTAAAAATTATGGTAAAAGTTTTGCGTGCAAGTACCATCAAGTCCGTATCTCAACATACACTCAATGTTTTTGATTTAAACTTCCGACAATACTTCCTAGTCATCAAATGTACTACAATAACTAAGTTAGATAAAGTTTGCATAAATATAATGCAAATTATTGCCCTTGTTTGACATAGAAAATCTGGTTAAAGTTTTGCATGCAAGTACTGTAAAGTCCATATCTCGCCTAACACTTAATATATTCGATTGCGACTTAACAAAAGACTTTCCAGTCATCAAATATATTACAATAGCTAATATGGATAACTCTATAATATATATTATTGCCCTTGTTTGACTTAGAAAGTCGTGTCGGCGTCACACCTTGGTTAAAGTTTTGCATGCAAGTCTCTACTTCAGAAACCATTGCATGTATTGACTTGAAATGTTACACACGATTTTCCAGTCTTCAAACCTACTACAATAACTAAGTAAGATAACTATTGCATGAATACAATGCAAATTATTGCCCTTGTTTCATTTAAAATATCTGGTTAAAATTTTGCGTGTAAGTATCATCAAGTTTCTCAATTTCTACCCCAAAGACAGTGGAACCAAGCCATTTTAACAAATCTCAATCTCCTTGACCAAACAATGCTCATGTGAAATTATAAGTAAAATCAGTTCAATTTAAAAAAAAACTTATGTGTAGTCACATGTGTCCCCTAAGTTATATACTATTTATAGTAACGGTAGCCATCTTAAATTTTTAATAGAAAAAAATCAATCTTTTGTATAGCCTTTGGCCAGTATAGCTAAAAAGAGAGAAGGGGTGGGAGATAGGACAGGTACCAAAGTTTTAAAAATTATTTTGATACAGTATTTTGATACTATGGAAAATAGGGGGTTGGAGATGAAGGGGGTCTTTGACCGGTACATAATTTGAAATTTAGCAAAGTATTTAATTCAATACAAAAAAAGGAGACGAGATGGTGGGGCGGGCTCAGGCTTTTGGGTAGGAAACTAAGTTGATGTTACATGTACCACCAAACAAATTGGTGTGGACCGGGTGAGTGACATAAAAATAGAGCCAACATCTGGTGAAAATTGAGCCAAAATTTGGTTGAAAGTTAATATAAGACATAAAAAAAAGAATCTTAATAAAAAAAATACAAGAGGCCCAAGAGGGCCTGAGGACGCTCTACTTACTCATAGTGGCCATAGCACTTTTTGAAATTCTCCTATGCAATATAAATATCGGGGCGGGGTCATTTTAACACTAGGGAAACCATTTGAACACATCTCACAAAACTATAGTTGGTCATCATTACTACATAAACATTTTGAAAATCTGTTGGGCTGTCATGAGAAGAAGATTTTTTAAGTTTTGGATTATTTTTAGTATTAGTGGCCATCTTGAATTTTAGATAGAAAAATAAATCTTCTGTATAGTCTCCTATGCAATAGAAACATCCATGTAAAGTTTTAGTTTAATTGGCCTAGCGGTTTCAGAATAAATGAACAAAAAGAAGATAATTTTCTGTTTTCCCATAGTATCCCTGTATTGTATATATTTTACATCTACACACCATACATAAATAAAATACATAGATCCTGTTATGTTATTCAGCGAAAACCAATATTTTACCGAAATTATATCAAAGAGGGGCAATAACTCGACCAAATGAACAACTATGACAAATGACTAACATGATATACAGCTTCATAACAACTATTAATTAAATGCATAGACCCTTTCAGACGTTATTGACCGTAAAACAATTTTTACCTCGGAAGGACGGACGGACGGCTGGACCTACACAGGTAAAAATGCCACGCATGTTAAACGATTAACGTACGTGCCAAAACATATGTTTACATATAAATAGTAACACGCGCGTTTAACATACGTTTCTGGCCATACGTTTAACATATGTTAAAAATATGTTTAACGTACGTGCCAAAACATACGTTTACATATATATAGTACCACGCGCGTTTAACATACGTTTCTGGCCGTACGTTTAACGTATTCATGCTAAACATATATTTAACGTATGGTCAAAATGTACGTTATTCATAGGAATAGTACAACGCATGTTTAACATATGTTTAACGTACGTTACAATACGTACGTTATTCATATAAATAGTACCACGTATGTCAAATATATGTTTCACATACGTTTAACATATGTTCCAATACGTACGTTTTTCATGAAAATAGTACCACGCACGTTTAACATACGTTTGAATACATGTTTTTCTTGGAAATAGTACCACGTACGTTTAACATACGCTTACATATGTATGTTTTTCACAAAAATAGTACTATGTATGTTTAACATATGTTCTAATGTATGCTTTAAAATATGTTACACATATGAAAACTAATGTTTAACATTAGATCAGTTGGTAACTTTAACAAACTTGAGAAGCTTGATGTAAGAATGCTTGAAGCGTTCATACTTATTTTGGTGAAAATCTCCCCATTGGTATCACAGATGTCGTTTATAGAAATTGTTGACAGACAGATGGACAAAAAGTGATCAGAATTATAGCTCACTTAACCCTTTACTCCATAGGGAACCGTTTTCCCGCACCAATCACAAAATGCCTTTGAAAACAGTGCAGGAAGAATTCAGATTGAGCAATCTGAACACTTCCTGCACTGTTTTCCACTCTGTCAGTAATATAAACATAATGTACCATTGCATAAAATGCCATACAAACAAATTATGAAAAAGGTATGACAGTAAATATTAAAATATTACAAATTTATACAATCTATTTGTACATCTATCTGATGTATTCATTTATTTTTTACTTCCCTCCACGAATCCTTTTAAAATTTGTTTAATACTATCAAATAAATCTGTTTATCATTGTACTCAATGGGACAGACATCATAATTCATTATTTTGTAAACATACTGTGTTTTTCATTGCTTGCTCTAGACAAAAACTACCATAGATAGCAAAGGTGAAATATTGAAAGACAAATAAAATAATATGACTGACACAAGCTGATCACATAATAACTCAAGAGCTTTTGGCTCATGAGAGCGAATAATAATGAACAATGAAATAAATCTAAGCACAGTTATATCAATCATGATGAGAAAGCAGATTTCTTTCATTGATGGTTCACTTTTACATACTAGATTCTTAAATCAGTCACAGTAATTGTTGTCTTCCAACAGGAGCGTCACAATGTTGTTAGTCTGCATTTTCCTTTTAATAAATACTTCCTTTCTCATAACATATGTAGCAAATAATCTGTAAACTCCCTTTAATTTCTCCATTATCATAACAATATCAGTCGGGACAACAGCACATTTTCCGAAAAAAATGATCATGTGTATAACTTACATCTCACCAGCATGTAATGTTGAACTTCAGTGTATGATTTTTTCACTGGTTCTCTTCATGTTTAAGGGATATAACTGTACCATCTATTTCAAGGTTTACTTTTCTTCCAACTGAGCTATATTATTCCATGTCTCACTTCTCAGCAATGTTCCATACCAGTTTGTCACTGGAAAATGAATATTTATGCATGTATACACATTACATATAACATATACAAGAGGCCCATGGGCCTTAACGGCCACCTGATTATCCAAAAAACATTCACATAAGTGTATTCAGTTGTAAGAAATAACGTTTTTTTTTGGTCATTTTCTCATTAATATAGATTTTGTAAAGTAGGACCCGCCCCCAGAGCCAAACCGTGAGACCCAGGGGCATGGAATTTACAAATTTATAAAGGACTTAAAGTCGTCAATAATCATGCTTACAATTTGTTTCTGAGTGCTTCCTATAATATGTCAGCAACAATAAATCACACTAAAATATATTCACATAAGTCTATTCAGTCATAAGAAATTTTTTTTTTGTTATTTTCTCTTCTTTTTCCATAAAAAATATAAAAAAGGAAACAAAAATTATAATATGAAAATAAAATGTATGAATGAACATGGGGCCCAAGAGAGCATGAACTGATCTACTGGCAACAAATGGACAGATGTACATTTCAGAAAAAATGTCTTTTGTAAGTTTCACTTGAACAAATCTTTTAGGAGACCACCATACAATGCTACACGTAAAATATTTAAGCCTTGAGCTTTCAGAGAAAATGTATGTATTTTAAAATTTCGCTTAAAATGTGCCTATATAAGCATTGTTGTCGGGGCATTTGTGGTCGAATCATGCCGTTTCAAGACGTTGTGCAAGATCAATGAAAAGAAGATGCTATCGCGTCTACAACATTTTCTCTAGTATGTAAAACAGTGACCCCTGTGGCAGCCTCAAATTTGCCTCCAGGCGCAAGTGGGGGAGAGTACGAGAGGGATGGTCCGGGGGGCCTCCACCATGGAAAATTTTGAAATTTAGATTGCAGGAGATGGCTCATCATCCATTCTGAGCTTTATTCCAGTCTTAAAAATAGAATGAGTTTTCACTGTTTTTTTACCTGAAAACGTCAGCAAGGTCTGAAATATAACTTCTGAAATTAACAGATAAGGCGTTCCATTTTGAAGTGTCCATCTAGCAAAAAGGGACACATCTCAGACATTGATTATCTGATTTGGCTAGTTCAGAATATCAGTTTGGTATATCACTCAGTTAACTTACAGTCCTAACTTAGGTAAACATCATGCAAAAATATTGACTTCTACCAGTTCTTAAATTGAACAAATGATTAACAATAAATTAAATACCTATCTATCTAGATGCAATACCTCTTTTTTTTGCATTAAATGGAGAGATTTAAGATGCAAATTTATTAATGAATTCAATACTGTATTTCATTTATAATACCAGGAATACTAATCGATACGGTAAGTTTCCCTACCTTTTTTCGAAGACATTGTCACTCAGGTGAGGCACACCAGATTTTGGACCATTACAGCTAGATTACCAGGTCCATATAGAATTTGGGGGTCTTTTAAGATCTCTTCATTTGTAAAACGCCTCCAGTCCTAGTGTAAGCTGTTAAAGTTGAAATAACAGATAATTTGTATACTACATGTATTAGCAAATTGTTCACTTTATTTGACTGTTTACAGTTGATGATAAGAATTCAATCTAGAGAATAGTTTATAAACTTTGATACAACAAGTTTCACAATCTCCACATTTCATCTTTATATACAAACAACTTAAAACTGGATATATCCCTTATATACATAATACCGCGATAAACGTATTACCGCGATTGCCCATATAATAGCATTATCTCACACATGCGCACTTAGAATTTCTTACCTAGGGACAGTGTGACAATTGAAATAGATGGGTGCACTTAAAATACTGTACACCAGTAAGATTTCTTGGGAGAGGGTCAACATTTTTGTACTCTCGTTTTAGCAAAACTAGAATCAGTGCAAAAATTATTAAGTGTACAAAACTCACTGTTTATGGTGATTTGATATTTTTATTATATTTTTCATACAGGACTTACTTAAAATTATTTGGAAATTTAATCCAGTAGTAGTATTTTACCCGATGGCACTATTTCTAGCCGTCTGAATGGCCAATTCGCGGTAATATGTATACTAGGATAAAATTAAAATGGCCGACTTTATATCATAAATTTTTAACCACTGTCTTTTCATGAGTTTATCGTTTTCAAAGGTATAAGTACAAGAAATAACTTTTAAAAGGATTATTCAATACAATAAAGTAACTTTATTATTGATGTCGTCATTTACATGGCTGGTGAAGTTTTATACTCGCTGTAATAGGTATAACCAGTATAAATCAGTGCTATTGTTGCAGTGTACGATGGTTTTCAAAGATATTTTCTTCAAACAACATAATGCTTCGCGGAAAATTATGTACGTGATCATAATTGTCCATACGATTGCATCAATATAGCATTAATAACCAATTAAAGTGTTTACGTAACTTAGTAAAACGGCAGCCATCTAGAATTTCAGATCGAAAAAAAATCTTCTGTATAGTCTCCTATGCAACAGAAACATCCATGTGAAGTTTCAGTTTAATTGGCCTAGTGGTTTCAGAAAAAGTGCTGCTTACAGACGATAGACGACAGACGTCAGACGACAGATGACGAACGACGGACAACGAACCATCGCATAAGCACTTCTGGCCTTTTGCCAGTAGAGCTAAAAATAGACATTAATATGTTAGCCAAAAAAGTTTATATCATGTTAAAAAAATGATTTTCAAAAAAATATTTTCAATAAAACCAATTGGGCAGACCAAATTAAAAAATAACATGATCATCTCGGTTTTCCTAACATTTAGTTATACCAATTTGAAATAGATATACCCTTTGATCGAATATCCTGGGATTGCAATACTCATAAAGAGAAGGCTTTTAGTTTTAACAAATTTTATTGCTTTTTTATATACATGGAATAGTAAAAGTGTTGGGCCACAAGTTATACAACATTGCAATCTACGTTTCCATCAACAAAGTATTTACATAAGAACAATCAAAATGGCAACAAAACATAATCATATAGGAAGAAAATGAAATTGTGGGACATTGTTTTAATAGACGCCTCCTATTGACCTTAAATGAGGGGCTCCACTGTGAGGTAAATACTTACACTTTGTAAGATCTAATTTTATCACAAGAGACGGCTGTTTGGATTTGTTTTTTTTAAATGATTGGCATCCACGATCAAATAGAATAAATGTTGAAAAGCTTTGGCAACACGTATGTCTTACATCTTCCTTGGAGCAATATGTGCTATGTACAAGTTCCATTTACCATGCATATAAAACGGCTCTTATTAGTCTACCATTGATACTATTTATCCTTGTGAATTACTTATTTGCAGTTTAATACAAATATTAAATATTGTCATTCCTGCATTCAAGTTTTATACATTTTCAAAATAACTTATCACACACACACACACACACACACACACACACACACACACATATATATATATATATATATATATAAGTATAAGAATATTAAATAAAATATGAGAGTTATTTGTTAAAATGAGCCTTGACAAAAATAATAAGGTTGTGTATTACACAACTCCGCTCCGATACCCTTCCCATTGCAATCAAGTTCAACCGGTATAATGGTTTTCCAAGAGACTAGAGATTTTGTAAGAAGTGTAATCTAGATATTGTTGAAAATGAAATACATTTTATATTTTGTCCTTAATTTGATAATCTACATTAACATTTGAACAAAAACATTTATTGATTATGTGATACAAATAATCTTTATATAAGTAAAATTTACATATTACAAAATAAAATTCATGTGAATAGAAGACAATAAGGAGACACAGGTCATTTTTGTCAGTCAGAAAACCGACCCTATGGAAAGTAAGCATGTAGATAGAGGAGGCCAATTTCGTTATCGTTCGGTATAAGACGTGCCAGAAGTAGTACCAATGGCGAGCACAATTATGATTACCGGTGTTTAGGTCCGAATGAGAATAAAGCTATGTTAAACATCATGCAAAACAGTACCAAAATCTTATTATAAATAGTAAATAGCCATACCTTTTTTTCTTTTTAGTATTTACTAGTATCAGTCCTGCCACGACGTCTGTACCAACCACCAGACGCACTCTATCGTATACACACGACACTTGGTTGTAGTCCTCGAAGGTACCCATGTTCGATTGTTACATGCGTTCAGCTTAGAAAAAAGTCACGTTCTAAAATAGAGATAATTTAATATAAAAATGATTAAAATACATTGTAATAATATTTGATCTAAATTTATATATACCAAATACCAAGACGACCATCAATTCTAGAATGTTATTTCTCTGTAGTATACAAACTGTATTTAATGGAGGAAAGGAAAGTTTTAAAGGCTAATTTCAAATGCTCGAATATGAAGACGAAATAAATTGCATAGAATACCTTGAATAACAAGTTCTTACAATTATACTACTCAATATGTATATAAAAATCGAACTAAAATTGATGCCAATGACAAGTGTTTATGAATATCTTCAGTTTAAGAGTGGAAACCTTTATTAAGTCCATTGTTGCTAAAATAGTCATTTTCAGTCAGTTTCGGTATTTTGTTGTATCGGACAATTCATTTTGATTTGTGTTTATTGAATAACCCTCGCGAAATATTAATTTCGTTTAAATGTTATTTTCATGACCCATCTTATATGGAATCGCAATAGCAGAGTGGTTTACATTAAAACACAGTAAAACTGACATGGACTAGTTACAATTATATATATTCTATATTCCTATTTATAGTATAATGAAGTCTCTATTATACTATATATAGGGATATAGAATATATATTGTCACTGTGGTATTACTGATAGAAATTATCAACGACATACCTTCTGACTATCTCTAACAAGCATGCAGGTATATTTTGGGAATGATATTACAGTCAAACCTGTCTTAAGCAGCCAGTCAAGGTAAGTGCAAAAGTGGCCTTTTAAAACAGTTTGTTGTTTAATGCATGTCAATTTGCTCTGAAAGCATAACAACGGGAAATAACAAATGTGCTTGCTTAAAAGAAGTGGCTGCTTAATAGAGATGGTCATTTATACAAGTTTTACTGTATATAATACTTCATGAAAAACACCGATGTTAAATACCCATATGCGAGCGGGTAACAGTTCTTAGTATTACATCAAAATGAACTGTTAATCACTCTAGCAGATGACGATATTTAAACTGTTACAATTCGATAAATAGTCCGAATCTCCAATAGAGAATAAAATATATATTGTGAACATTGTATTATGCAATTTTTTAAACATAATGTTACATAAGATAAACCAAACGCTACAATAATATCAATCAAATTAGGGAGGCGTATGAATATTTATTAAACAAACGCTTCAATAATATCAATCAAATTAGGGAGGCGTATGAATATTTATTAAATTCCGACTATCAGTTCTTTCAAGTACATGTAATTTGATTTAAGTTTCAAGAGTAATTACGATATTGCGGAACCTTATGCTTTATCAGTTACCTACATATATGTAGATATGTCACTGGCTATATATAACCATAGGAGATATGACTAATACACCTGTTAAGTGCTAATGTGTATATTTGCTTTGTAAATCATGTTGCCATCCATATAAATAATCATTAAGCACTCCCTTGAATATCCTGATAACGTTGTGGGTAACAACACATTACACATATATATACATACTATATAAACTATGAGATACTTTAATAACTCTTACTAAGCAATTATTTACTGTATTATGTAATGTTAGCTATTCATTTTAATGGAGTAACACTTTGTAGGTTTTATAAGGCAACCAGATTTATTGGCGAAGGAAGACTTTATCTAAGTAGAACTTTTCTTCTTCTGTAAGTAACTGGCAAAGGTTCACACAAATCTTCATTGGACAGAGCTTGGCTCGATCTCACGACCGCAGAGTGAGCGGTGTCATATCTTCCATCCATTTGTTTATGCTTAATCATGTTACTAAAAGTTAAAACAAGGACAGCATACCCAAAATACACGTCATTCCCATCACTCTGGTACTGCGTACTCAAATACACGTCATTCCGATCAATCTAGCACCACATACTCAAATAAACGTTATTCACATCGCTCTGGCACTACATTCCCAAATACACGTCATTCCCATAACTCTAGCACTATATACTCAAATACACGCCATTCCCATCACTATGGTACTACATACTGAAATACACGTCATTCCGATCAATCTAGCACTACATACTCAAATAAACGTCATTCACATAGCTCTGGCACTAAATTCCCAAATACACGTCATTCCCATCACTCTAGCACTATATACTCAAATACACACCATTCTCATCACTCTGGTACAACATACTCAAATATACGTCTTTCCAATCAATAAAGCACTGCATTCCCAAATACACGTCATGCCAGTCACTCTGGTACTATATACTCAAATACACGTCATTTCAAGCACTCTTGCAATACATTCCTAAATATACGTCATTCCAATAACTCCGGTGCTACATACTCAAATACACGTAATTCTAATCACTCTGGTACAACATTACTCAAATACACGTCACGTCCATCATTCTAGCACTACATTCCCAAATGCACGTCATTCCCATCACTTTGGCACTACATACTCAAATACACGTCACCCCCTTCACCCTGGTATTTCATTCCCAAATACATGTCATTCCAATCACTCTAGCATTACATAGTCAAATAAACTCCATTCCCTTTAGTCTGGTACTACACACAAAAATAAACCTAATTCCCATCACTCAGGTACATAAACTCAAATACACGTCATTCCCATCACTCTAGCACTACATACTCAAATACACGTAATTCCTATCTCTTTAGCAAGTACAATCCAAAATACACGTCATTCCCATCACACTAGTACTACATACCCAAAAACACCAAATTCCCATCACTCTGGTACAACAAACTCAAATACACGTCATTCCCATAACTCTAGCACTACATATTCAAATACATGTCATTCCTATCACTATGACACTACATTCCCAAATACTAGTCATTCCAATCCTTCTGGTACAAATACTTAAATACACGTCAGACATTCCCATCACTCTAGTACTACATACTCAAATACTCACCATTCCCACCATTCTAGCACTACATTCCCAAATACACGTCATTCCTATCATTTTGGAACTACATACTCAAATACACGACATTCTCATTACCCGGTCACTACATGTACATATTTAAATACACGTCATTCCCATCACACTAGCACTACATACTCAAATACACGTCATTCCCTATCACTCGAGCACTTCATATTCAAAAACAACTAATTCCCATCACGCTAGCATTACATGCCTAAATTATTGTCATTCCAATCGTTCTGGTACTACATTCCCAAATACATACCATTCCTATCACTCTAGCACTACCTTCTCAAATGCACGCCATTCTCATCGCTCTGGTACTAAATGTTATGTCATCATTCTGGCAGTACATGCTAAAATATACGTCATTCCCGTCTCTCTGACACTACATTTCAAAATACATGTAATTCCCATCAATCTAGTAAAACATACTCATCATTCCCATTACTCTAGAAATACATTCCTAAATATATGTCATTTCTATAACTTTCCCATCACTCTAGCACACAACGTACCCAAATACACGTCAGTCTCATCATTCTAGTACTGTATGCTCAAATACACACCATTTTCATCCCTCAACCACAACATTAAAAAAACACGTCACTCCGATCAATCTAGCACTACATACTGAACTACACGTCATTCCCATCACTCTAGAACTACATACTCAAATACACGTCACTCCCGTCAACCTAGAACTACATACTCAAATACACGTCATCCCCATCACTCTGGCAGTACATACTGAAATACACGTCATTCCCATCACTCTAGCACTACATACTCAAATACACGTCATTTCCATCATTCTGGCACTACATACTGCAATACACGTCTTTTCAATCACTCTGTTACTACATACTCAAATAAACTTCCTTCCCATTTCTCTGGCACTACATTCCTAAATACACGCAATCCCTATCACTCTAGTACTACATACTAAAATACACGTCATTCTCATCATTCTTGCACTACATACTCAAATACATGTCATTCTCATCACTCTGGCACTACATACTCAAATGCACATTATTTACATCACCCTGACACTACATTCCAATATACACGTCACTCTCATCACCCGGTCACTACATGTACACTCTCAAATACACGTCATTCCCATCACTCTAGCACTACATACTCAAATAAACGTCATTCCCATAATTATAGCACTACATAGTTTTATTACTTAAATACACGTCATTCCCATCACCTTGGCACCACATACTCAAATACAAGTCATTATCTTCACCCGGTCACTACATGTACATACTCAAATAAACGTCATTCCTATCATTCTAGCATTACAAAGTTTGATTACTTAAATACACATCATTCCCATCACCTTGGCACCACATACTCAAATACAGGTCATTATCTTCACTCGGTCACTACATGTACATACTCAAATAAACGTCATTCCTATCATTCTAGCATTACAAAGTTTGATTACTTAAATACACGACATTCCCATCACTCTAGCACTACATACGTAAATGTACGTCATTCCCATCATTCTAGCAAGACATATTTCTATTACTTAAATACACGTCATTCCCATCACCTTGGCACTACATACTCTAATACACGTCATTCCCATCACTCCAGCACTACATAGTTCTATTACTTAAATACACGTCATTCCCATCAATCTAGCATTACATACTCAAATACACGTCATTCCCATCATTCTAGCACTACATACTCAAATAGACGTCATTCTCATCACTCTAGTACTACATATTCAAATAAACGTCATTCCCATCATTCTAGCACTACATAGTTCTATTACTTAAATACACGTCATTCCCATCATTCTAGCACTACATACTAAAATAAACGTCATTCCCATTATTCTAGCACTAATTAATTTTATTACTTTAATACACGTCATACCCATTATTCTAGCACTACATACTCAAATAAACGTCATTCCCATCATTCTAGCACATCATAGTTCTATTACTTAAATACACGTCATTCCCATCAATCTAGCACAACATACTGAAATACACGTCGTTATCATCAATCTAGCACTACATACTTAAATACATGTCATTCTCATCATTCTAGCACTACATACTCAATTAAACGTCATTCTCATCATTCTAGCACTACATACTCTAATACACGTCATTCCCACCATTCTAGCACTACATAGTTATATTACTTAAATACACGTCATTTCCATCACCTTGGTACTACATACTTTAATACACATCATTCCCATCACTCTAGCACTACATAGTTATATTACTTAAATACTCGTCATTCCCATCACCTTAGCACTACATACTCAAATACACGTCATTCTTATCAATCTAGCACGACACGCCCTAATACAAGCCATTCCCGGCTCACTAGCACTGCACGAGTCAATACACGCAATTCACATCAATATGGAATTACACGTCAAGTTACTATGAATATATCAGTTTTACCAATCTAACAATATATGTACATGTACAATCATTTCCATTACTACAGCACTGCATTCCCAAATACACATACTATTTATTACTATTAGATCACTGCATGCCTCAATACACATCATTTCCATTACTCTTACCCTACATACCCAAGTATACTTCATTCCATTCCTGCTCATCCAGAATATTAAACCATAAAATAAACATGTACATTCCATCACTCTAACACTCAACATGGTGTATATTGCATTTATAAACATGATATTTGCATATACATTGTAATGTAAATTCTACCACATGTAAAGAAAAAATTACTGCATATAATATTATGATGTGTAAAGTCAATACAAACATTTGCATTATCGTATAAATTCCACCTATACTGACGGGACCAATACGTACAGTACTTAAGATGTTAAAAGCATAAGCGGATCTAGAAGTTTTTGGCAGGTCGGGTCCAATATGATTGAATTGTTTTGTTTTTTTGCTAAACAGCGTTTTCATCTAGCAATATTTTGGGAAATCCATGAGGATGTCGTAACCCCTCTGAAGCCGCCTGTGTGCAACACGATGTCAGACACGTATATGCTTAGTTGTCATATTATATTTCCATAGCCATTGATAATCAATATGTACTAAATAAATAAATTTACGTTGTGACAGATAAAGCGGATAAAAGCGGATTGGATGCCCTCTCTTTAAAATTTGGCAAGTATGGTACATTGACTGAAGATCCTGAGACAGAAACGGCATACACATCACCCACCCCCAGTAAAATCGGTCAAATATGCATAACGTCCTACTACATTTTTTTATAAGTATGTGTTTGCCTCCAAGATAAATAGATCAGGTTTAATACCTCTACCACCCCACCCACAACTACATTCATGTAATCACGTATTTGGAAATGACATGTATTTGGGTATGTAAATACGCTGCCCCTCACACTTATCTAAATCCTGATTCAACTCCTGACATCTGATTGACCTCTGTATATCAAGAATAAAACGGTCGTGTTTCATAGATACGTTTCAAAAAAATCTTAACTGTCGGCGATTTCTTATAACAATAAATGCTCACATACATAAGTGACGGTTTATGAATTTATAAAAAGTTGCCTATCTACACCTTATCTAATCCGGCTAATATAAACTGATAATAGTCAGCTCAAATCAGGGAATGGACCAAGATCAGTCAATATACATGTATATTAATTAGTATTCATTACTCAACCGTTTTTCAGACTAGTTTGTCTGATATGTTTTGGGAAACATGTTTATTAAGATCATCTTCAGAACACTGGCCATTAAACGGCATCTTACACGGCGACAATTTCAAAATAGGGTAGCTGGACCTTTGATTGTTCATAGACATATATATGTATTTTGATTTATTGATTGAGTAAGTAACCATGTTTTATCATGTAAATGCATTCATATCTGTTGATACACTGTCTGCCTGATAAACATAGGTTTATCACGTCATTGCAAGTTTATCAGGCACATGACGTCATTATGTATACTTCATGTCGTCGTTATGTATACTTATAAATTTTGACCTGGACGGAACTACTTTTAACCTTACTTAAAATGATTAAAAAACGAACTAGAATTATTAACATGATCAATAGAGTACCATATAAATGTCTTATATTATCAACTGCATCATGTAATGCACGTAAAAAACAAGGACTCGGCAGAACCTCGTCCTGTTTTTTTCTAAGCCTCACCTTATAAAGTTGATATTATCAGACACTAACATGGTATTCTCTATATCTATTCATTACATTGTCTGTACATATGTTGACGCTGTAGTCGGACTCAGTTCAGGGCATGCGAGAAAAGATATGTGTACGAGTACATATATTATACATATGCATTATACTAAGCTAACTTTTGTGGCGGCATCGGCAAAGCGTTCATTTAATGCCTGTCACACAGTCCCGACTATCAGGTAGATATTTGTCCACGTTCAAAAAAACTAATCAAATCGTGGCACGGACGTAGGATCTTAGAATGCAAGGCCTGTATAGCAGACTATGTGACGTCTTTGCAACGTTCGTTCCGTCCTTTGTGCGTTCTTAAGTAGATAAACTCAATACAAACGTATTTCATAATGACATTCTTTCGCCGTCTTCGCCACGACCATGCCGTTCGTTGCGCGTCTATCCCGTCCATAACACGTCTCAAACCACTAATACATTTCCCATAGGGCTCCATTGTAACATTTATGTCCAAAACACAGTGGCAAAACAAAATTTGTAGCATGTGAATGGGCTTCAAGGTCTGCAGTAATAAAGGAAAAAAGCATACATTTATCAAGTTATTTTTAAATGCAATGGTTTTGCGATACCTATCAATTTCCAGAAAGAATAATATGTAAACTATTCGCCCAGGATGCGGTTCGAATCAACAATTCTTAAATGACACAGAATTCCTAGATATCTGGTATCAGCATCACATTTTAAGTGGTGATTGCTAAAACACAGACCATTTAACATATGGTAGGAAAAATACATCACTGCAATAAAAAGCCCTAAAAATGAAGAAAAAAAGAACTAAAGTTTAATGTCTACCTCCTACGTCCGGAGTACTCAAGGGAGATAAATGTTGTGCGAGTCCAACACGTTCTTAGTACGTTCGTCCCACTTTCTAGAAGTTGACAAACAGACTATCCCAGTAGTAACGTGACGTCATCACCAGCTTAAATATCACACGAAACACGTGCGATCTGAAGCACATACACGCTCGGGGGTGGGTGGGATGGGGGTCTCCCTATATATTAGTTAGTACAAATGTGCCGCAGTTTTTAGACATATTATGATGTAGAGTTTTGACCCCTATTCAGTTTGCATAATGCGATGTAGAGCCTTGACCCTCCTTTCTGGACACATAATGTAGATTTTTGACCCATTGTTCAATCCAGGGTTCAATTCCCTCCTGCCTAGGGACATACAAAAAAAATTGTTCATAAGACACGTTTATTTTTGATGAAATCAGCTTATGCCATTATGTTTTATTAAATTAAATAAAGAGTTATGACCCCTTATATAAATGTTTGACCACCAAATTTTAGGCTACAATGTAGAGTTTGTGCCTATGTTTTGAAGTTTACATGGCACATATATTCCCATTTTCAGGTCCTTTCAGTCCCCCTAAAACTTATTATAATGCAGCGTTTGATTTTTAAGATATCAAAATCTTCTGGTTAACTCGAAATGCATGAGGTTCCGGGTCGGAATTATTTTTTAACACATCTTATATCTTTTCTTAAAAGGGACAGGGTGAGGACTAGTGAACTATGACAACTTGCGACAAACTACATAGTAGCAATGCCATGGCGATTGTTTTGAGCATGTCCAAAGTTTGCTGTTCTGTCAGGACCTGTCCGTGCCTCTCAAGTTCGATATAGTTCCCCACACGTCCCCAATACAGGTTCCACATTCATAGTAGATTCCGTCAAATCCTCGTTCCGGTTTGCCAATTATTTTGGTGGTGCGGGGATCTACCAGATAGATCGGGTCTTTGTGACAGGCTCTTTATAGCACACGGTGTTTATGCGCTCGATTCCTCGGTAACGTTGTCCTGTTTGAACCAAAAAAAGTGAATCCCTAATACGTGTTTGATATCAAATGTAAGTAGCGTGTCCTTGTATACATACTGGCGTATTGAAATCATATAATGAATGACAATTACAACTTAAGAAGAATATTGATCTGACGATATTTGTTGAACAAACAGATACGCACACGAATGCATACGTATATAAGTAAAACTAAACACAAAACGTCTTATGGCTATATGCTTTTAAATACATATTACTACAATTGTTTGGTAATTATTCTCTTACTGCTCAACTTATGTCAAAGCTATACATAAACAGAAAAACGTATATAAAAGGATCGTATTCTTTCATTGACAGTCTGCCTGCCTGCCTGCCTGCCTGTCTGCCTGTCTCTCTCTCTCTCTCTCTCTCTCTCTCTCTCTCTCTGTCTTGTACGAATATATTTAAATATCTTTACTTCTGTCTGTCTCAACGATAAGATCGATTATCCCGTAATTTCTCATTTTCTTAGTCATTTTGAGTATTTAAACTTCCCGGCTGTATCGGATATAGTATATGAAACTAGTTTTACAATTACAATATTTTGTGTCCGCTTACACATCATGATATGTTTTTAGCATATATGTGTAAGATATACTTTATGCATAGATTATTAACAGTTTTTGGACTGTTAATTCAACGGCCTACTTACACAGATGACTTTCAAAGTAATCAAGTTCAAATATGACACTCACCGAAGTGCTTGATTGCTGCTTATTATATCAGAGCTTCTGGTGTCACTATTGGTGTTGTGTTGCTGTTATTTCTGCTTCTGTTGGTGATGACATTTTTTGTTATAATTTTACTTATATGTTTTACCCATCACTAGTTGTATATAATATACAATTATTTTTAGCCTGTACCTTTTCAATTCGCCTATGACCAACTTTTGTAACATTTTGTTAGATTCTTTTCTGCATATATGTACTAACCTGTACAACGACATCCTGAGAAATTATGTTGCCATTTTGTCAGGGTGTTCTGATACATGTCCTGGAATATATAATGTTTAAAGTAAACTGTAACACTGTTAGTGTAGAAAATGTGCTAACCTATATGATGGTTATTGATTGGATGAGCATCTACCATGTCATTTATTATACTGATGGTTATTGCACGAGTTTCTAGCATGTCATTTATTATACTGATGGTTATTGATTGGACGAGCATCTAGCATGTCATTTATTATATAGATGTTTATTGATTGGACGAGCATCTAGAATGTCATTTATTATACTTATGGTTATTGATTGGAAGAGCATCTAGCATGTCGTTTAATATACTGATGGTTATTGGACGAGTATCTAGAAAGTCATTTATTATACTGATGGTTATTGGACGAGTATCTAATATGCCATTTATTATACTGATGATTATAGGACGAGTATCTAGCATGTCATTTATTATATTGATGGTTATTGATTGGACGAGCATCTAGCATATCATTTATTATACTGATGGTTATTGATTGGACGAGCATCTAGCATGTCATTTATTATACTGATGGTTATTGATTGGACAAGCATCTAGCATGTCGTTTATTATACTGATGGTTATTGGACGAGTATCTAGAAAGTCATTTATTATACTGATGGTTATTGGACGAGTATCTAGTATGCCATTTATTATACTGATGATTATAGGACGAGTATCTAGCATGTCATTTATTATACCGATGGTTATTGGACGATTATCTTGCATGTCATTTAATATACTGATGTATATTGGACGATTATCTAGCATGTCGTTGATTGTTATTGGACGAGTATCTAGAATGTCATTTATTATACTGATGGTTATTGGACGAGTATCTTGCATATCATTTAATATACTGATGTTTATTGGACGATTATCTAGCATGTCGTTGATGGTTATTGGACGAGTATCTAGAATGTCATTTATTATACTGATGGTTTTTGGACGAGCATATAGCATGTCATATATTATACTGATTGTTATTGGACGAGTATCTAGCATGTCATTTATTACACTGATGGTTATTGTACGAGTATCTAGCATGTCTTTTAATATACTGATGGTTATTGGACGAGTATCTTGTATGTCATTTAATATACTGATGGTTATTGGACGAGTATCTACATGTAGCGTGTCATTTAATATACTGATGGTTATTGGACGAGTATCTACATCTAGCATGTCATTTATTACACTGATGGTTATTGGACGAGTATCTTGCATGTCATTTATTATACTGATGGTTATTGGACGAGTATCTGACATGTCATTTGATATACTGATGGTTATTGGACGAGTATCTTGCATGTCATTTATTATACTGATAGTTATTGGACGAGTATCTAGCATGTCATTTGATATACTGATGATTATTGGACGAGTATCTTGCATGTCATTTATTATACTGATAGTTATTGGACGAGTATCTTGCATGTCATTTGATATACTGATGGTTATTGGACGAGTTTCTAGCATGGCATTTATTATACTGATGGTTATTGGACGTGTATCTTGCATGTTATTTAATATACTGATGGTTATTGGACGAGTATCTAGAATGTCATTTATTATAATGATGGTTATTGATTGGACGAGCATCTAGTATGTCATTTAATATACTGATGGTTATTGATTAGACGAGCATCTAGCATGTCATTTATTATACTGATGGCTATTGATAGTACGAGCCTTTAGCATGTCTTTTATTATACTGATGGTTATTGATTGGACGAGCATCTAGAATGTCATTTATTATACTGATGGGTATTGATTGGATGATCATCTAGCATGTCATTTATTATACTAATGGTTATTGATAGGACGAGCTTCTAGAATGTCATTTAATACATTGATGGTTATTAATTGGATGAACATCTTGCATGTCATTTATTATACTGATGGTTATTGATTGGACGAGCATCTAGCATGTCATTTATTATACTGATGGTTATTGATTGAACGAGAATCTAGAATGTCATTGATAATACTGATGGTTATTGATTGGACGAGCATCTATAATGTCATTTATTATATTGATGGTTATTGATTGGACGAGCATCTAGCATGTCATTTATTATACTGATAGTTATTGATTGGGCGAGCATCTAGCATGTCATTTATTATACTGATGGTTATTGGACGAGTATCTAGCACGTCATTTATTATACTTAGTCTTATGGTTATTGGACGAACATCTAGCATGTCATGTGCTATACTGATGGTTACTGGACGATTATCTAGCATGTCATTTATTATACCGATGGTTATTGGACGAGTATCTAGTATGTCATGTGATATACTGATGGTTATTGGACGAGTATCTAGCAGGTCATTTATCATGCTGATGGTTATTGGGACGTGTATTTTGCATGTTATTAATATACGGATGGTTATTGGACGAGTATTTAGCATATCGTTGATGGTTATTGGACGTGCATCTAGCATGTCGTTAAATATACTGATGGTTATTGGACGAGTATCTAGCATGTCATTTATTATACTGATGGTTATAGGACGAGTATCAAGCATGTCATTTATTATACTGATGGTTATTGATGGGACGAGCATCTAGCATGTCATATATTATACTGATGGTTATTGGACGAGTATCTAGCATGTCATTTATTATATTGATGGTTATTGGACGAGTATCTTGCATGTCATTTATTATACTGATTGTTATTGATGGGACGAGCATCTAGCATGTCATATATTATACTGATGGTTATTGGACGTGTATCTAGCATGTCATTTATTATACTGATGGTTATTGTACGAGTATCTTGCATGTCATTTAATATATTGATGGTTATTGGACGAGTATCTAGCATGTCATTTATTATACTGATGGTTATTGGACGAGTATTTAGCATGTCATTTAATATACTGATGGTTATTGGACGATTATCTAGCATGTTGTTACTTATACTGATGGTATTTGGACGAGTATCTAGCATGTAATGTATTATACTGATGGTTATTGGACGAGTATCTTGTATGTCATTTTATATATTGATGGTTATTGGACGAGTATCTAGCGTGTCATTTAATATACTGATGGTTATTGGACGAGTATCTTGCATGTCATTTAATATATTGATGGTTATTGGACGAGTATCTAACATGCCATTTAATATACTGATGGTTATTGGACGAGTATCTAGCATGTCATATATTATACTGATGGTTATTGGACGATTATCTAGCATGTCGTTACTTATACTGATGGTAATTGGACGAGTATCTAGCATGTAATCTATTATACTGATGGTTATTGGACGAGTATCTTGTATGTCATTTTATATAGTGATGGTTATTGGACGAGTATCTAGCGTGTCATTTAATATGCTGATGGTTATTGGACGAGTATCTAGCATGTCATTTAATATACTGATGGTTATTGGACGAGTATCTAGCATGTCATTTATTATACTGATGGTTATTGGAAGATTATCTAGCATGTCGTTGATTGTTATTGGACGAGTATCTAGAATGTCATATATTATACTGATAGTTATTGGACGAGTATCTTGCATGTCATTTAATATACTGATGGTTATTGGACGAGTATCTAGCATGTCATTTATTATACTGATGGTTACTGGACGAGTATCTGGCATGTCGTTGATTGTTATTGGACGAGTATCTAGAATGTCATTTATTATACTGATGGTTATTGGACGAGTATCTAGCATGTCATTTAATATACTGATGGTTATTGGACGAGTATCTAGCATGTCATTTATTATACTGATGGTTACTGGACGAGTATCTGGCATTTAATGTATTATACTGATGGTTATTGGACGAGTATCTGGCATGTCGTTTCTTATACTTATGGTTATTGGACGAGCATCTAGCATGGCATTTTATATATTGATGGTTATTGGACGAGTATCTAGCATGTCATTTATTATACTGATGGTTATTGGACGAGTATCTGGCATGTCATTTATTATACTGATGGTTATTGGACAAGCATCTAGCATGTCATTTATAATACTGATAGTTATTGGACGAGTATCTACATGTAGCGTGTCATTTAATATACTGATGGTTATTGGACGAGTATTTACATGTAGCGTGTCATTTTATATACTGATGGTTATTGGACGAGTATCTACATGTAGCGTGTCATTTGATATACCGATGTTTATTGGACGAGTATCTACATGTAGCGTGTCATTTAATATACCGATGGTTATTGGACGAGTATCTACATGTAGCGTGTCATTTAATATACCGATGGTTATTGGACGAGTATCTACATGTAGCGTGTCATTTAATATTCCGATGGTTATTGGACGAGTATCTACATGTAGCGTGTCATTTTATATACCGATGGTTATTGGACGAGTATCTACATGTAGCGTGTCATTTAATATACCGATGGTTATTGGACGAGTACCTACATGTAGCGTGTCATATAATATACCGATGGTTATTGGACGAGTACCTACATGTAGCGTGTCATATAATATACCGATGGTTATTGGACGAGTACCTACATGTAGCGTGTCATATAATATACCGATGGTTATTGGACGAGTACCTACATGTAGCGTGTCATTTAATATACCGATGGTTATTGGACGAGTACCTACATGTAGCGTGTCATATAATATACCGATGGTTATTGGACGAGTATCTACATGTAGCGTGTCATATAATATACCGATGGTTATTGGACGAGTATCTACATGTAGCGTGTCATATAATATACCGATGGTTATTGGACGAGTATCTACATGTAGCGTGTCATTTAATATACCGATGGTTATTGGACGAGTATCTACATGTAGCGTGTCATATAATATACCGATGGTTATTGGACGAGTATCTACATGTAGCGTGTCATATAATATACCGATGGTTATTGGACGAGTACCTACATGTAGCGTGTCATATAATATACCGATGGTTATTGGACGAGTATCTACATGTAGCGTGTCATTTAATATACCGATGGTTATTGGACGAGTACCTACATGTAGCGTGTCATATAATATACCGATGGTTATTGGACGAGTACCTACATGTAGTGTGTCATATAATATACCGATGGTTATTGGACGAGTATCTACATGTAGCGTGTCATTTAATATACCGATGGTTATTGGACGAGTATCTACATGTAGCATGTCATATAATATACCGATGGTTATTATACGAGTATCTACATGTAGCGTGTCATTTAATATACCGATGGTTATTGGACGAGTACCTACATGTAGCGTGTCATATAATATACCGATGGTTATTGGACGAGTACCTACATGTAGCGTGTCATATAATATACTGATGGTTATTGGACGAGTATCTACATGTAGCGTGTCATTTAATATACCGATGGTTATTGGACGAGTACCTACATGTAGCGTGTCATATAATATACCGATGGTTATTGGACGAGTACCTACATGTAGCGTGTCATTTAATATACCGATGGTTATTGGACGAGTATCTACATGTAGCGTGTCATATAATATACCGATGGTTATTGGACGAGTATCTACATGTAGCGTGTCATATAATATACCGATGGTTATTGGACGAGTACCTACATGTAGCGTGTCATTTAATATACCGATGGTTATTGGACGAGTATCTACATGTAGCGTGTCATTTAATATACCGATGGTTATTGGACGAGTACCTACATGTAGCGTGTCATTTAATATACCGATGGTTATTGGACGAGTATCTACATGTAGCGTGTCATATAATATACCGATGGTTATTGGACGAGTATCTACATGTAGCGTGTCATATAATATACCGATGGTTATTGGACGAGTATCTACATGTAGCGTGTCATTTAATATACCGATGGTTATTGGACGAGTATCTACATGTAGCGTGTCATATAATATACCGATGGTTATTGGACGAGTATCTACATGTAGCGTGTCATATAATATACCGATGGTTATTGGACGAGTATCTACATGTAGCGTGTCATATAATATACCGATGGTTATTGGACGAGTACCTACATGTAGCGTGTCATTTAATATACCGATGGTTATTGGACGAGTATCTACATGTAGCATGTCATTTAATATACTGATGGTTATTGGACGAGTATATAGTTGGCTGAATCATAATAGAGGAAAATACTCAAATTGAGATTTAATACAGGAACCAGTTTCTGCACAGCTGATTTTCACACGTGTGTTCATATATAATCATATACAGTTGATATATAGTTGGCTATTGCAAACATATTTTGTCAACTCATAAATCTGTTCCAAACTTTTATTGTTCTTAATTCTTTGTATTCAAAATAAACCATGGCAGAATGATATATAATTTCAAATTATGTATAGAAGACTCAGTGAAGCTTAATGAAGATAACATAATATCATTATACTTGTATTTCCATTGTATAATATTTGTTAACTTTGTTGTATGTAATCTGTATAAATGTATGTCATAATAATTTGTCCACATTAAATATATTTTTTTACATTAATTCCTCAAGAGGAGGAGATTCATTAATCCATTAATTCATTCGTTCAAGTCACCAACGTGACACAAACCTGTGACTTTCTACATTCGCCATATTACATCTAAGGGTGGGGTAGGGGTATTCTCTCAACATTCAATTTACTAGTTAGGGAACGTTGGCAATGTATCTCGTTGAATGATTTATATTGAGTGGATGTTTGTTTTGGGTGGAATCAGGTTGCAATACATAATCGTGAAATAAAGTCTTAAAATAGACTTTTCTCAATCCGCCTACAGTCCGCTTGTGTTTACTAGAGAACTGTTGTAAACATAGTATTTGCCGATACAGGTAAAACAGGTGTATATTAACTTAATGAAGTGTTTATATTCGAAACGATAAGTTTACGCTTTACCCATACCGTGCAATGATGAGCTTGCCAAATTATCAGTTAACTTTGAATCGATTATAGAATACCCAGATTAACACAATATAGAAGGGGAGTGTATGATAAAGACAACTTGTGTAACCAGACTAATTGTACTATATTAGGGAGTTTCTGCCTTTGTTGTCCTGCTGAATGGTATAGATCATATTTCATGACTTTATTGTCAATATACCGAATACTCGCTAGACCACAGTCCCTGCGATCATTGGTATGTGTATATACGACATTACGTCGCGATGTCATTCTTTTCATTCCAGCTGTTTAAAATGAAAAAGTTATCAGTTATTTGCGTGTACTGGTTAACCTTTAAGGATTCAAACGAAAAAGAGCGGTTATATTAACTGATCGTCTGTGAGCGTCGATGGCATAAAATGACGCAAAATATTCAAACAAACTAAACAAACTTGACAAATTAGTAAGGAAGAGTGATTAGGTCAACTGATTGTAGGTTAGCCCTCGATGGCAAAAAAAGACGCAAAATATTGAAACAAATCAAACAAACAAACTTGGCAAATTAGTAAGAAAGAGTGGTTAGGCCAAGTGATTGTAGGTGAACCCTCGATGGCATAAAATGACTCAAAATATTCAAACAAATCAAACAAACAAACTCGACCAATTAGTATGAAAGAGTGGTTAGGTCAACTGATCGTAGGTTAGCCCTCGATGACATAAAATGACGCAAAATATTGAAACAAATCAAACAAACAAACTTGACAAAATAGTAAGAAAGAGTGGTTAGGTCAACTGATCGTAGGTTAGTCTTGATGGCATAAAATGACGCAAAATATTGAAACAAATCAAACAAACAAACTTGACCAATTAGTAAGGAAGAGTGGTTAGGTCAACTGATCGTAGGTTGTTAGCCCTTGATGGCATAAAATGACGCAAAATATTGAAACAAATCAAACAGACAAACTTGACCAATTAGTTAGGAAGAGTGATTAGGTCAACTGATCGTAGGTTAGCCCTCGATGGCATAAAATGACGCAAAATATTCAAACTAAACAAACTTTACCAACTAGTAAGAAAGAGTGGTTAGATTTACTGATCGTCTGTTAGCTCTCCCTCGGTGGTATACAAATAGCATTATCAACGAACAAACAATGCGTACAGTTTAAGGTAAATCAGTACACCCGCTTAACAACGTATTTAGATAAACATCTGTGTGTACTTTGGAACTGTCACGGAAAGATTATTGAGCATAGAAGTTAACGTATTCAGTAGTTTATGGACATGGACATGGACAAACAGTATGCATATCGTATAAATGTAACTTAAGAAGAATGAATTTGTTTGATTTTAACACTTGTACAGGTATTATATATTTAGCATTAAAGTAAACATTGAACATTTATAATCGGCAAGGACGGCTGTGGTGCATGCTTATGGTCCATTGGTAGAGCGTCGGAACTTGGATTGGTAAGAGTTGGTCTCTCTAAACTAGGCAGGGATATGTGTTGTGGCCTTGTGCATTTTATCGACCCAATATTAGTACTTAGTTCTACACAGGAGGAAGTCATCGACCTGAAGTTAAGTTTACAGCAGCTGCTGTATTTTGTTTGGAAGAATATAGGTTAACGGCTGACGTTGGTCTTAAATTATGTATATGATCATTATAATGTCAGGGCGAATAAATCTCAAATATAAGAAAGAGTTTGTCGTTAATAGTTTATAACAGCAATACTGATTTTTTAAAATGTCAGAAAAATCATACATATATGTTCATTGAATAGGAGGGCAGAAGATGTGTTATACCTTTAAGCCAGTTCCCAATATCTCCCGAATTTGACTTCTTTTTCACCAACATTTTACTTAAACAAATCAAAGTTTTGACTGAATACTTTTCTATTATATAACCAATATTAATGAAATCATATGCAGTTTTACTGGAACCACCGTTAGACTGTTGATATTATGCTGAACATCACCGTTAGACTGTTGATATTATGCTGAACATCACCGTTAGACTGTTGATATTATGATAAACACCGTCGTTAGACTGTTGATTTTGTGATAAACACCACCGTTAGACTGTTGATATTGTGATAAACATCACCGTTAGACTGTTGATATTGTGATAAACACAACAGTTAGAATTTCGATATTGTGATAAACACATCCGTAAGACTGTTGATATTGTGATGAGCACCACCATTATATTATTGATATTGTGATAAACACCACCGTTAGACTGTTGATATTGTGATCAATACCGTCGTTAGACTGTTGATATATTACTGATCACAGAGGTTAGATTGTTGATATTGTGATAAACACCACCGTTATATTGTTGATATTGTGATAAACACCATCGTTAAACTGTTAATATTGTGATCAATACCACCGTTAGACTGTTAATATAATGCTGATCACAGCGGTTAGATTGTTGATATTGTGATAAATACCACAGTTAGATTGTTGATATTGTGATCAACACCATCGTTAAACTGTTGATATTGTGATCAATACCACCGTTAGACTGTTAATATAATGCTGATCACAGCGGTTAGATTGTTGATATTGTGATAAATACCACAGTTAGATTGCTGATATTGTGCTGATCACCGCCGTTAGACTGTTGATATTGTGATAAAAATCAGCGTTAGACTGTTGGTATTATGATAATCACCACCGTAAGACTGTTGATATAATGCTGAACACAGCGTTAGATTGTTGATATTGTGATAAACATCACCGTTAGACTGTTGGTATTGTGATAAACACCACCGTTAGAATTTCGATGTTGTGATAAACACATCCGTAAGACTGTTGATATTGTGATGAGCACCACCATTATACTATTGATATTGTGATAAACACCACCGTTAGACTATTGATATTGTGATCAATACCGTCGTTAGACTGTTGATATATTACTGATCACAGAGGTTAGATTGTTGATATTGTGATAAACACCACCGTTATATTGTTGATATTGTGATCAACACCATCGTTAAACTGTTGATATTGTGATCAATACAACCGTTAGACTGTTGATATAATGCTGATCACAGCGGTTAGATTGTTGATATTGTGATAAATACCACAGTTAGATTGCTGATATTGTGCTGATCACCGCCGTTAGACTGTTGATATTGTGATAAAAATCAGCGTTAGACTGTTGGTATTATGATAAACACTGCCGTTAGACTGATGCCATTGTGCTGAATACAGCAGTAAGACTGTTGATATTGTGATAAATACCGCCATTATATTGTTGGTATTGTAATGAACACAACCGTTAGACTGTTGGTATTGTGATAAACACCGCAATTAGACTGTTGGTATTGTAATGAACACAGCCGTTAGACTGTTGGTATTGTGATAATCACTGCCGTTTGACTGTTGATATTGTGATAAACACCACCGTTTGACTGTTGATAATGAGATAACCACCACCTTTCGACTGTTGATATTGTTATTAACAACACCTTTAGATTGTTAATATTGTGATAAACACCGCCGTAAGACTGTTGATATTGTGATAAACACAGCCGTTAGACTGTTGATATTGCAATAAACACCACCGGTTGACTGTTGATATTGCGATAAACACAGCCGTTAGACTGTTGACATTGCGATAAACACAGCCGTTTGACTGTTGATATTGCGGTAAACACAACCGTTAGACTATTATATTGTGCTGAACACAGCCGTTTGACTGTTGATATTGCGATAAACACAGCCGTTAGACTATTGATATTGTAATGAACACCGCCGTTAGACTGGTGATATTGTGATAAACACCGCCATTAGACTGTTGATTTTATGATAAACACCGCCGTTAGACTGTTGGTATTGCGATAAAACCCACCGTTAGACTGTATATATTATGAACAACATCGACGTTAGATTGTTAATATTGTGATAAACACCGCCGTAAGACTGTTGTTATTGCGATAAACACAGCCGTTAGACTATTGATATTGTAATGAACACCGCCGTTAGACTGGTGATATTGTGATAAACACCGCCATTAGACTGTTGATTTTATGATAAACACCGCCGTTAGACTGTTGGTATTGCGATAAAACCCACCGTTAGACTGTATATATTATGAACAACATCGACGTTAGATTGTTAATATTGTGATAAACACCGCCGTAAGACTGTTGATATTGTGATAAACACAGCCGTTAGACTGTTGATATTGCAATAAACACCACCGGTTGACTGTTGATATTGCGATAAACGCAGCCGTTAGACTGTTGACATTGTGATAAACACAGCCGTTTGACTGTTGATATTGCGGTAAACACAACCGTTAGACTATTATATTGTGCTGAACACAGCCGTTTGACTGTTGATATTGCGATAAACACAGCCGTTAGACTATTGATATTGTGATAAACACCGCCGTTAGACTGTTGATATTGTAATAAAAACCAGCCTTAGACTGTTGGTATTATGATAAACACTGCCGTTAGACTGATAACATTGTGATAATCACCGCTGTTTGACTGTTGGTATTGCGATAAAACCCACCGTTAGACTGTATATATTGTGAACAACATCGACGTCAGATTGTTGATATTGTGATAAACACCACCGTTAGACTGGTGATATTGTGATCAACATCGCTGTTAGATTGTTGATATTGCAATAAACACCACCGTTAGTCTGGTGATATTGTGCTGAACACCGCCGTTAGACTGTTGATATTGTAATAAAAACCAGCGTTAGACTGTTGGTATTATGATAAACACTGCCGTTAGACTGATGACATTGTGATAATCACCGCTGTTTGACTGTTGATATTCTGATAAACACCACCGTTTGACTGTTGATATTGAGATAGACACCACCATTCGACTGTTGATATTGTGATGAACATCACCGTTTGATTGTTGATATTGTGATGAACATCGCCGTTAGACTGGTGATATTGTGATGAACATCACCGTCAGATTGTTGAAATTGTGATAACCATTACCGTTAGATTGTTGATATCGTGATGAACATCACCGTTAGACTGTTGATATGGTGATGAACATCACCGTTAGACTGGTGATATTGTGATGAACATCACCGTTAGATTGTTGATATTGTGATGAACCTCACCGTTAGACTTGTGATATTGTGATGAACATCACCGTTAGATTGTTGATATTGTGATGAACATCACCGTTAGACTGGTGATATTGTGATCAACACTACGGTTTGACTGGTGATATTGTGATGGACATCACCGTTAGACTGGTGATATTGTGATGAACATCATCGTTAGATTGTTGATATTGTGATAAACATTGCCTTTTGCTTGAGTTATGGTAACATATACATATAAGCTATTATAGCTTCCGTCTGAATCATTTTAACTTGTTATTTAATATGTTTATTGCATTTATGACTACCACGTATATTGTGAATAAAATGTTGTTTAGTCTGAATGGGTTAATATTCCGATATTAATTTCTTTGATGTAAACATATTTTATTGCGTAATTTAATCGAAATTTATTTGTACATGATAAATGTCTAAGAAGATCCCGTAATTTGAGTTTCACCCTTGATTAAATTCCAAGAATAAAGTACGTCACCAAAACTGTTACGTGTAATATAGCTTGTTAAAGACAACCACGCCATTTCATTTTCGCAATTATGTAACCATCCAGGATACTTTGTTATCGATTGGCCAGTTTTAGAATCTAACTACAGGTCAAAGAGTTCCTCAAGAACCTTATTTAAAATACACATGTAAATAAACATGTATATTAGCCGTGGGTTATAAATTGATAATCTTTCATTAAAATTTAAAAACTAAAACGTCTGATTTTTTTTTGTCCTATTTTATAAATACGGACATGAACATTGTTTTATTAACTCACCTGAGCCAAAGGTTCAAGTGAGCTTTGCTGGTCGCTTTTTTGTCCGTCGTCTGTTCGGCCGACGACAAATCCTTCGAACAATATCTAGAGAATCGCTGGTCAGATATAGTTATGAAATGAAACCAAATCATAACAAATTTAGAATTGATGAATTACGAAAAACAAACATTTGAGAGTAATGAAAGTCACATGTCAGCTATTTATCAGGGTTCTTTTTAAAACAGTTCGAATGTCTGTATTTTTCCTATTGAAAAATACAACGTGCGAATTATCACGCTAAGGGTCCGTAATTTTACAAACTGTTCTTCTTCCATATACTGAGCTGGGTTCTTGAAAGAACGTACGTAGTTCGTGTTATACCGTTTTTCAGTGTGATTAAAACGGCTTAATTCTTCATCTTGGGCGTACAAAATGGATAGTCTAGATCATCTGCAACGCTTGCTTTATTAAAAGATAAACGTTCTGAAAGGTTTTATTGGAAATAGAAATGAAACGGTATCCTGATAAAGTTTTCGACTACCTCGGATATTTCCATTGTATTTCAAAAGATCATAGGTTATTCAATTCAATTCAATGTAATTTTATCTAAGCATAAAATATCAGTATACATTATGCAATACAATTTACAAATGTGGTAACACACTATCTAGATCAGTGACTTAATACCAAGTACTTTTTAAAAAAAATAACATAAATGAATACTTTGTAATATTGGTTTCTGTTATCTAGATACTTATTTCTATATTCATTCTTATTATTTTTCTATTTGACATACATTTTGTTAAAGGTACTGAATACATATTTTATTTTTTTTCATTTTTTAAAACATAACTGCTTGTTTCAGACAATTCAATTCAAACGTGTTTTCTCTGCTCAACTTGCCAAGACGTCTGTTTTTTTAAGCAAAGCAAGCGTGGCAGATGATATAGACTATACCTGAATGCAATGAAAAAAAACAACGTCCCCGATATGTCTAGTGTTTAAAAAGCATAACGTGTGTAAAGCCGGGCTGTAAAACCCGCACGTATTTACATACCCGGATTTCCACGTAACCGTTGGTATATGTCGTGTCGACAAGTTGGAGGTATCCGCCATTCTAGTTGTGAATTATTCCGGTATGTATTTCATTTCAACCGTTTAAATGTATTTAATTTCTATAACATTTTCCTTTATTTGTATTTTATCTATAAAAGAGTGTGGTTAACATATATTTTACGTTTTACGGTCTGTAGTTTTATTAAAACTACCAAATCACAGATTATAGTTTACTTCCTCTTGCTTAATCATTTTTTATTGGGTATTTAACATTAAAAGTTAACAACGTTAATATGATCGGTGATATTATACATATTAGAGAAATCTTGAAAATATATATATTTGGAATATCTAATTAACTGGTAAATTACATATATTAACACTTATAAACAAAACAATGTCAACATTCTACACATATTGGGAGATCGACCTATTAAGGCAGCTTGAGGGGAAGAAGTTTTTATGTTCATTTGAATACAATTTTACAATAACAGTTTATCAAAGTTTAAGCTATGTAGTCCATGATGAGCATGTCAATGATGAAGATGAGTATGATATAGAATAGTTTTCTGAGTTAAACCACTATCAGCATTTGTGAACACATTTAAAGATATAGACTTCATTTATTCATATCGACTATATAAGTTTAGTGTTGAGTGTTAAAACCCAAACATACGTGTTTATACACATTTGTTAAACTAGGCGAGTTGAGATTTGCACCCAACTATTTTTAACAAATTGTAAGAACTTTAATTAATGTCATTCACGCTTCAGAGCGCGCGACGCCTGGTGTATTTACATAGTCAGTTTTTGTTAAAGCAATTATATTTTATTTAATCTATTCGGTAGATCTTCAACTTTAGTATGGTATTCAATTAAGATGAATGTTATGTCACAGCCATCTTGGAATTCAGATTTTTTAAAATTGCAATTTATTTGATGCTTTTTGATGAATTATAGAGATTTATCATAGGATTATTTATGTTAATCCACTGTTTCAAACGGTGAAATTATGAAGATTTTTTTGACCTTGCATAATAATTTAAAAAAATATTATTAAAAAAAACAGTACTTTTGTTATATTAAATCTATTTGCGAATTGAGGTCAAAATAAACAAAAAAATATGTAAATGCATAAAATAAATATTTTTTTTTATTTGTTTTGGTGTAAAATCAAATGATATTTCATATCGTGATCATCAACATGATATTCTCACTCGTGGCTAGCCACTTGTGAGAAAATTACGTTTGATGATCACTTGATGAAATATAATACGTTTTTACACCAAAACTAACAAATATGCTTTATATCTTGATTGTTTTGTTATAGAAAATCATCAAACCTGGCCGTGCATGATATACTAGTAATGATGTAGTTCAAGTTAAGAAGAAATCAAAATCCTGCATATTTCGTAAACTGTATGCTTAATCAAAAACTGACCTGCTTATCACTAACGATAAGATTAGTAATTTTAACATTAATTTTTTTCTACAACTTACAGTTGGAAAAGTTACCATATGATACGTTCTGTCGTAATCAGAATTTTGGGATTTTTAGACTTTGGAATATCCCGCAAAATGCATTCTTTGGTTTGTGCAACTAAATTAGATCTGCAAGGATTTGAATTGCCCATATTTTATGTGCCCATGAAGTTGAATATATAATTGCAAGTCGAAATATTGTGTTCTATAAAAGACGATTAATATAAAGTGATTTAGGATTAATTCGGGTAGTTTTTTTCACCAAGGGAAGTAACTCTGCTGGAACGTCATTGAAACTAGATCGCCATCTTTTGGATTTGAAAATGTGTATGAAATGTAAAGTAAAATTGAAGATGAATAAATAATCAGCACCTTGAAAATAACTTTATTCTGCAATCATAATGTTTGTTTTCGTAGATTTGTAAATAAAGACATCAACACTGACGATTCAATTAGTTTCGTCAAAAATATGTCTCGATGTTTTAAACCAATTTTCTCCAACAGAAGGATGACTTTAAAAAATTTCATATTATGTGTTTTTTTCATGCTATGTGAATTTTTACCGTAAAATATTACATATAACGACATACAGACAGATTTAGTAAATTTTAAACCCGAAAACTTATTGTACCAAAATGCTCAAGTGAATTCTAAACATAAACATTTCAGGTAATAGGCCCATTTCGAAACATACAACTTCACATAAAATGACATAGGGCCTATTTGAATTCTAACAAACATCTTCACATAATATGACCTAAGACCTATGTAAGTTCTAACTAACAACTTCAAATGATATGTCCAACGGCTAACCATACATGTACCACCTCACATAAAATGCTCAACTATGGTGGGTGTTATCCGCCATAATTCAGATTGCTTTGTTGCATTTTTTAACTTGGGTATTATAAATTCCATTAACTTTAATGACAATTTCTAAATTGCATGGGTGTAAATTGTAACATGCAACTTTGTAATTATAAATTATATTCCTCAAATGCCAAGTTAATACTTCAGTGTGTGTGATTTTAAGATTTTAACTTGTAGCTTACAACATTCTTTCACTGAAATGTCAACTTTGTTCGTCAGTGTATAAAATGTGCATGTTACACATCCTCTTAATTTCATGAAATAATATAAATTAAGTGACATTCATAATTTAAAACTCGGAATTTAAAACATTGAATTTGTGACCAGATCTTTTTGCCTAAAATAGTATTTGTTTTAAATGCATACTAACTATTTTAATATGTGTTTATATGGCAATAAACAATGTTTAAACTGACTAAACTACGTGTAAGCAATTTTGACTCTTCTGAATTAAGACTCAGAAGCCAAAACGCGGTAACTTTGATAACCAACGGCTCTCTACGGTACGGAGAAAGGAAGAAATCTGAGCAATCCGTTTGATTTGTCAAAAATAGCATTTGATAACAGTGAGCAGTTTTTTTGTTATTATTTTTAAATATGCTTGAACAACAGCTCTTCCGTTGCGTTTGTATATGTATATAAGGTAGAATGGACATGAAAACAAGCTTGATAAAGCTTATGTAAATGTGTATTCATCGAGAGATGTTATGACTAGTTGTAAACTATTGCTTTTGTTCTTTTAATTTAAGATAGGATAATTGTTTTAAAAATAAACAAGGATACTAACGAAGATAGAATAATCAATCATTAAAAATTAATGGAATACACCAATATTTGCGCATATAATTCAAACGCGTGTCCAAGCGATCTAAAAATTTGTTGACCAAAACGGTATGCTCAAAAATTTAAATCTCTGGACTGATACATTTTTGGACATTTTTAAAGATAACTTCGTTTGTTTGTTAAGAATAGAGGGGATAGCCATAAACGTCGTTTTGCTAAGAAGTCAGAGAGTATTTGCAAAGCAAATTTTTGAATGAATTTCGAACAAAAATTACTTGCGATGACGAACCATTTAAATTTTACGTAGAGTGCGTGGTTCAGTGGTAGAGCATCGAACCTGGGATCCTCCTCTACGGCTATATGTGGTGTCATTAAGCAAGACACTATTCACATATGCTTAGACTTTGAGCTCGAGTTGTCTAAGTTGTTTGGACCCTTTGTCTGATCTGGTGAGAAAACGATAATGGATTAGTCAACCCTATGTCTGACCTCTTATACCTACTTAAAAGTATTCTTTATATGTGTCAATTTCGATATCATATTTATAGATATATATGGGCTGTTCACCAGGTAAAATGTGCTTAATGGCAATTTTTGACAATTATGTTTCTTTTTCTTACTTAACAAGGTTTCCTGGGCATAAAACTGCTTTCAATTTTATTTTATGACGATTCATTTTTTTATTGTCAACGTTTTCCTGGAAGAAGTATAATATACGACGTCATGTACGACGTTAATGTACGACGTTTGACGTTGTTTCAGAAAAAATACAACGTTATTTTGCACGCAAACAACAGAACATATTATATGTAGAGGTGGGTAATGAGGGTGGGGATATATGTGTATACCATATATGGATAATGTATCATTATATTAATAGTATATAAAAATCATATATCTTTCCTTGTATACTTCCTACGCCCGTCATGTAATTCGTGTATGTCTCTAAGATGTTTCGACATCGTTATTATTACTAGTGACAGTATGGGGCATTTTGATATTTGAGATACCAAATACTGAATTACAGTGAATCTTTAAAATAACATATTGTAGTTATTTACTTTTTTGTATATTCTGACTTTTAAACGTATACAGACCTATTTAAAGAGACCTGTATTACACACACGATACTGGTATATTTTACAAAGCTGCGCACGAGAGAGGACTAAAGGAATATAGTAAAAATTAACCACAAAGGCTGTTTGTTGTTTAAAAGTATAGTAGATCTACGTATAGTACATACTTATTAAGGGCTAGTTTTAAAAATGTCACACATTAACACTCTTTGGTGAACTATTAATCTTTCGATTGATTTGGTAAAATAATTTGTGCTGTTCATTGTATAGGTGAAAATTGAAGCTAGTCTCCCTCAGAACTGGAAGGGATTGCACCTCTACTCTTACTTTTGTGTAGCCATGGTTATATTTGCATCTGCGGCGCATTCATGCTGTCATAGTTGAATACGTGTGCCTGGGAGGGTAGATAAGTCGTGATTTTGGGAGCGAATATACATTTTCTAGAGGCGTGCTATATTTTTGGTCGCTCCTAGGTTCTAACTGTCAGCCAATGTAACACTTTCAACACTTTTCAGCAATATCTGTTTTAATTATATACGAAAGGTTCGTGTGTCACTGAATTGCTAATAAAAAACCTGGGCTTTATTTTCATTTTTATGGAAATAAGTCACTTTCACATAATGCCGAATCATGATGGAGACTATATGCTTCAATAAATTAACGAAGGAAGCAGTTATTGGTTTTGTTGTGGAATAAAAAAGAGGCGCCTCGAGGCGTCATAATATTTAAATTTAAATCATTTAAGACGCTAGGTGGCTTTGTTGGTTATCATGTATAGTATTATGGAAATTACTATCTGTTACAATGTAAAAAGATAGCTTTTTTGAATGAAACATTTTCTTTGGATAAACAATAATACTATAATTTGCAATATGCATTTTATACAAATTGACATATTTAAAAGCATAAAGTTGGCATTTGAGTGAATGGGAGTTGCTATACTCAGTTGGAACATGCACATTACTGTCGGTAACACATGTCGTATGAGTGAATGCAATTGGTAATTTAACGCTTGCAACATGTAGTTTACGCACATAAAAGTTAGAAGTTGTCATTTGAGTGAATTAAATTTGCGATGAGTTAGTTGAAATTTGCAATTAAGCAATCTGAATTATGGCGGATATCACCCCCATACCCAACATCCTATGTGATTTCTAAACATGCAATTTCACATAATATGCCCAACAGCCTATGTGAGTCTAAACATGCAACTTCACATCATATGCCCAACAGTTTATGTGAATTCTAAACATTTAGCATCACATAGTATGTCCAAAGTCTATGTGAATTCTAAACATGCAACTTTACATAATATGTCTAACAGTTTATATGAATTCTAAACATAACATTTAACATAGTATGCCCAACAGTCTATGTGAATTATAAACATAACACTTCACATATAATTGCCTACAGATAATGTGAATGTTAACCATAATACTTCATATTATAACGACCTTCATTTATGTGAATTTAATCACAAAACATCACATAATACGTCCAACATTTCATATCATTTCAAATAATATGACCAGCAGCTTGTGTGAATTCTAAGTATAAATCTTCACATATAATTGCCCAAACGCCTATGTAAATGCTTACCATAATACTTCGTATTTATACTACACATCGACCGTAGCGAGTTTTAAAGATGAAATTTCACAAATTGTCTACCATATATGCAAATTTCAGAACAAAATAATTCTTGTTTACCCAATGACTATGTGGATAATATAATTTACTTTAAATTCTAGAGCATGTAAATAAACGTTAATCCAACATTACTGATGATTTTCTTAAATCATTACAATAAAGAATTGACTAATTTATTTATGAAACACAGCGGCATAAGGCATTTAGAACCAATTTTTATGAATGTAACATGTAAGCGCCCGTTGCTACATTACTAGAATTGGAATAAATAATAACTTCACGTTCTGACATCTTAAAAAGTAGTTTCTTAGAATTAAGCTTATGAACATTGTCTTTCCAAAAAGTGTAACTCTTGTTTACATTGATAGCTTGAACTTAATTTCATCTGACTATCCCGGTAAGATCTAGTTTCTATGTACATACATGAACATACATTTTGTCATCAATCTAAATATGTTGCCTAAAACAGCTTGACGTATAGAAATAATTTTGACCGTGCATTGGGCAAATTTTCGAGCAATGACCTTGGGCAAACTTAGAAATATCTCATCTATAGTTTTGACACAATTATTTTTTTCGAAATTGAGATTTGCATGAATAACAAGCATTCCCTATCTACTCCAAGTTTTGTGTAGGTAACCAAATACTCTTATCGTTGCTTATAAAAAAATCCAGAAGTTTTTACAAAATCTGTATCAGGCTGGCACATTCCTTTATTAGAATTATTACCCCATCCCTCGTCAAGAAATATAACTATATGTAAACGGCATTTTTGCACCAATTCTTAACGCATGTATTTTGTCAATATATATGGGCTAGAAGTTAAACCAAACGGAAGAATAGACAAGTGCAAGCATACTAATTTCCCATATGTGAAAACCCTAAATACGTTTTATGTTCTAAATATATATCTATATTATGAAAAGCTTTATGAATGTCAAACTTGAAACAATCAGATGTTTTGTAATATATTTTAACACAGTTTTATGATCTTTAAATGTTTTTTATTTTCTTTCCAAATACACTTTTGAGTTTCTCTTAATTCAAGGATCAATTGCTCTTTACCAGCACTGTTTTCAGCATCACGTACTGTAAATGGTTAACTATAATAACAGGTTCAAATGGGTTTTTACTCCACAACCCGAAGTGACCAGCTAGCTTATAGCAAGAGCTACAAATTTATTTACAGCAGATTTGTTTGTCTATTGATCGGAACAATATAGACCTGTATGTCGATTGATGGTCGATCGTGTTTAACAATTGATCAGGATAATGAAGACATGTATTTACACTTAATGTCGATTTGTGATCTGCCTGTTTTACAAATGGTTGGGACAATTTGGAGTGTCTTTACACTAAATATCGATTTGCGGCCGGACTGGTTTGATAATTGATTGACACAATTGAAACTTTTATGTACACTGAATGTCGATTTATTGTCGGTCATGTCTGACAATAATTCGGGACAATAGTGACCTATATTAATACCCCCGAAACCTGATTTGTGGTCGGCTTGCTTTGCAATGTGAACGGAACAATTTACATTGAAATGTCGATTTGTTGTCGATCGGGTTTGACAATTAATCGGGTTAATTGATACTTGTATTAATACCGATAAGTCGATTTTGGTCGGCTTGGTTTGCCAATTTATTAGAACTTTTGAGACAAGTATTTACACTGAAATGTCAATTTGTTGTTGGCCTGGTTTGAACATTAATCGGGTCAATGGAGACATGTATCTACACTTAAATGTCAATTTGTGGTTGGCCTGGTTTGAAAATTGATCGGATCAATGTAGACATGTCTTAACACTAAATGTCGGTTTGTGGTAAGCCTGGTTTGACAATCAATCGGGAGAAACGAGACCTGTATTTACATGCAAAGCCGATTTGACGTCGGCCTAGTTTGACAATTGATTGGGACAATCAATAGATATCTTTATTTGCACTAAATGTCGATTTGTGTTCGGCCGTGTTTTGCAATTGATCGAGACAATTGAGACATTTATTTGGTTTGTGGTCGGCCTGGTTTGACAATCAATCGGGAGAAACGAGACCTGTTTTCACATGCAAAACCGATTTGAGGTCGGCCTAGTTTGACAATTGATTGGGACAATCAATAGATACCTTTATTTGCACTAAATATCGATTTGTGTTTGGCCGTGTTTTGCAATTGATCGAGACAATTGAGACATTTATTTGGTTTGTAGTCGGCCTGGTTTGATAATCAATCGGGAGAAACGAGACTTGTGTTTACATGCAAAGCCGATTTTAGGTCGACCTAGTTTGACAATTTATTGGGACAATCAATAGATACCTTTATTTGCACTAAATGTCGATTTGTGTTCGGCCGTGTTTTACAGTTGATCGAGACAATTGAGACATTTATTTGGTTTGTGGTCGGCCTGGTTTGATAATTGGTCTGGAAATTTATACCGAATTTCAATTTGGTTTGACAATTGATCGGGACAATGAAAATCGGTATTTATCCGGATTGTCGGTTTGTGGTCGGACTGGATTGATTAAAATGACGACGTGTATTTACGTTCAATGTCGAATTTTGGTCGGCCAGGTTTGACAATTTATCTTGACAATGAAGACATGAATTTACGATAGATTTATTTTGGTAATAAATGTACATACAAAGCATGCAACAACATGAAATATGAACGATATAACAACAATGATATAGAACAATATCATAACAATACACACAAATAACAATTCTAACACAAAAAAAGAGAAAAGTGATTTTCTATTATTTCTATTGTGTTCCTTGAATTTTGAATGCATGCATGCCAAAGAAAGTCATGTAAGTGTTAGTAATCATGTTTAATATATATCACAGTAATGAGTTAAATATTATATCACAGTTGGTTAGTTAATTGTCTTTGAGTATGCATGTACTGTTAAATTTCACAGACAACTTCATTATTGTTTCATATTTTATATCAAGTCATTGTTTTCTCATTATTATTACATACTATATTAAAACAATATGTTATATGAAACGACCAACTTTAATGTCACTTTACCATAATCATAATAAAAAGTCCACAAAACCGTTATCACAGTGAGTGCTAGATTGTATACAGCCAATTCATCCAGACTATGCTTATATTAAAAAATTACAGAAATTAAAATAAATACCGGTACTTCCTTAACAAAACAACAAACTGTTGGAAAGAAAAATAAATGCTTAATAAACGGAATAAAAACCTCTGAGATCAATGTTATATCAAATGAATAGTTAGATGGCCAAGAAGTGATTCTTGACATTATTCTTGAAATTATCTGTTCAATCTATATTTTTAATATTCTGAGGAAGATTTTTCTATAGAGCAAAACCTTGGTATGAAAACGACTGTTCCCGAAACTGCCTACTTTTGGTTAAGTAAACTTCCATTATCTATGAAAGTAAATAGGTAGAAAATGAGCAATCATGCTAGATTGGGTACAGTGATTATGCACAAAGTCAAGTTGCACAAAATGTTCACCTAGATAATCTGGAGAAGTACCCAACTGAATGTTTTGAATATGAAAAAGATTAATCTGATCAGCTGGGTCTGATAACCAGTTAAATGTCCAATATGAGAACTGTTATCCAAGTTGAGAACAAAATTTGTGAGTTTATTTTGCGTAGTTTAAAGTCTCATCTTTAAATTTAGAGTCAAATTGGGATACCAGAAAGAACATGAATAATCGAAGTGACACTGAATAAGAGATGTTGCCAACAGTTTCCTGTTATGCTTAGTCAAGTACTGGATTTTTCGGTTAGATGTGGTTCAGTGTAGCACCAAGATATTCAACTGGTTTTGCCGACCACCATTGAATAATGGTCTCATTACATGTAATATTCAAATTAGACTGAGATCTTAAACTGGGTTTAGATCCGAAAATAATTTATTCTTCCCAAGATGCAATGATGGTTTGTGGTCGGCATAACTTGACAATTGATCTTGACAATGTATATATCTAATTACATTGAATATCGGTATGTGGTCCGCCCGGTTTGACAATTGATCCGGACAATAACAACTTCTATTTACACTAAATGATCTTTTGTGGTCGGCCTGATTTGACAATTCATCTTGACAATGAGGACCTCTATTTACACTAAATGTCGGTGTGTGGTTGGCCTGATTTGACAATTGATCTTGACAATGACGATCTCTTTTTACACTAAATGACGGTTTGTGGTTGCCTCGTTTTACATTTGATCCGGCCAATGACAACCTATATTTACACTGAATGATCTTTTGTGGTCGGCCTGATTTGACAATTCATCTTGACAATGAGGACCTCTATTAACATTGAATGTCGGTTTGTGGTAGGCCTGATTTGACAATTCATCTTGACAATGACAACCTCTATTTACACTAAATGACGGTTTGTGGTCGGCCTCGTTTTACATTTGATCCGAACAATGACGATCACTATTTACACTGAATGACGGTTTGTGGTCGGCTTCGTTTGACAGTTGATCCGGACAATGACAACCTCTATTTACATTGAATGACCTTTTGTGGTCGGCCTGATTTGACAATTCATCTTGACAATGAGGACCTCTATTTACAATGAATGTCGGTTTGTGGTCGGCCTGATTTGACAATTGATCTTGACAATGACGATTTCTATTTACACTAAGTGACGGTTTGTGGTCGGCCTCGTTTTACATTTGATCCGGACAATGACGATCACTATTTACACTGAATGACGGTTTGTGGTCGGCTTCGTTTGACAGTTGATCCGGACAATGACAACCTTAATTTACATTAAATGATCTTTTGTGGTCGGCCTGATTTGACAATTCATCTTGACAATGAAGACCTCTATTTACACTTAATGTCGGTTTGTGGTCGGCCTGATTTGACAATTCATCTTGACAATGGGGACCTCTATTTACACTTAATGTCGGTTTGTGGTCGGCCTCGTTTTACATTTGATCCGGACAATGACGATCACTATTGACACTAAATGACGGTTTGTGGTCGGCCTCGTTTTACATTTGATCCGGACAATGACGATCACTGTTTACATTGAATGACAGTTTGTGGTCGGCTTCTTTTGACAGTTGATCCGGACAATGATGACTTCTAATTACACTGAATGACGGTTTGTGGTCGGCTTCGTTTGACAGTTGAACCGGACAATGACAACTTCTATTTACATTGAAAGACCTTTTGTGGTCGGCCTGATTTGACAATTCATCTTGACAACGATGACCACTATTTACACTAAATGTCGGTTTGTGGTCGGCCTGATTTGACAATTGATCTTGACAATGACGATCTCTTTTTACACTAAATGACGGTTTGTGGTCGACCTCGTTTTATATTTGATCCGGACAATGACGATCACTATTTACACTGAATGACGGTTTGTGGTCGCCTTCGTTTGACAGTTGATCCGGACAATGACAACTTCTATTTACATTGAATGCTCTTTTCAGGTCGGCCTGATTTGACAATTGATCTTGACAATGAGGACCTCTATTTACACTGAATGTAGGTTTGTGGTCGACCTGATTTGACAATTGATCATGACAATGACGATCTCTATTTACACTAAATGACGGTTTGTGGTCGGCCTCGTTTTACATTTGATCCGGGCAATGACGACTTATAATTACACTAAATGTCGGTTTGTGGTCGGTCTGATTTGACAATTGATACGGACAATGGCTACCTGTATTGACACTAAATGACGGCTTGTGGTCGGCCTCGTTTTACATTTGATCCGGACAATGACGATCACTATTGTACACTGATTGACGGTTTGTGGTCGGCCACAATTAACATTTGATCCGGACAATGACGATCACTATTTACACTGAATGACAGTTTGTGGTCGGCTTCGTTTAACAGTTGATCTGGACAATGACGACTTCTAATTACACTGAATGTCGGTATGTGGTCGACCTGATTTGACAATTGATACGGACAGTGGCTACCTCTATTGACACTGAATGTCGGTTTGTGGTCGGCCCCGTTTGACAATTGATATGTACAATGCATACCTATATTTACTCTGAATGACGGTTTGTGGTCGGCCTCGTTTGACAATTGATCTGGAAAATGACGACCACTATTTACACTGAATAACGTTTTGTGGTCGGCCTGATTTGACAATTGTGCTAGACAAAACATACCTCTATTTACACTGAATGTCGGTTTGTGGTCGGCCTGTGTCGCATAATCGACTCAACAACTCTTGTATATCATAAGTAAATTTTATTCACATAATTATGAAGTTCTCATAAGTTCGAAGTCACAAGCTTACATTTTTAAACTCGCTACTGCTCGTTTAAACTAAACCTAGTCTAACTAACATCTTACTCTGACCGTGGCTCAAACTTAACTCTCTGTCCACTCTATGCTAAAACCAGTCCCTGAATGAATAAACAGCTATTCTCTCATTGGACAATTAATTCCTACATTACTATTGGTCAGTTAACCAATTACCGATCTTAAAGTCGAGCCCACAATTACCTTGACAGCAATACATCAAGATAACCCTAGGCTACCATTTATCTCTCATTAAACTGTCATCCTATCTCATTAAACTGTCATAGATTCAAGATTCAAGATTTCCTCACTTATACGTACAATGCCTCCCATTACATACATATATCAATATATCCATCCATGTCAAATGAAGTATCCTCAACTCTAACATCTCGCTAGCATCCCATAATGTTACATTTAGTTTTTCAACTTTTGCAATCACACAACCCTTTCTTAGCCTAAGAGTTTTTTGTGAATTATTAATTAACATTACCGGAAATGTATGATCATGATTTAATTGAAGTACTGAATTTGAAACAACTAAACCTGGTTCTGAACTAACAAATCCTGTTTCTAACGGTCTTATTTCATAATCTCAACGTGTTGGCAAATCTGGATTATATTTTAATTTTCCATTTACAACATTTATTGTTTGTGGTTTTAGAATGGTAGTAGATTTAAGTCTTACTATAGAAGATATATGTAAATCCTCTTCCATTTTTACGTAAATTCCTTCGATTCTTAACAAATTTAGATCAAAATAAATTCTAACCTTTTTTTCAGTCAAAAAATCTCTGCCTAATATCATTTTTCGATTCATGTTTGGTACTACATAGAAAGTATGACTAAATTTTTTACCTCCTAACTCAAAATCTAATTCAAATGAACCATCAAGAGATAACTTTCCGCCATTAAAAGATTGTAATGCGACTGATTTTTTGTTTAGTTTCGGTACATTGCGCAAAGAGTGATAGATTCGCCTATGTAATAATGAAATTTCTGCTCCAGAATCAACTAACGACCTTATTCTTATCCCATTAGTTTTCAAAATGCATGAACATGGGCTGCCTGCAATCGAAATTTTGTACGTAGGAATGTTCTTTTTATCTCTCTCCGTAACGGCCTGCTTATACGAAGAGAACACTAGTTTCCCTGGTTGACCTCAGATTTTGGTCTGCATTGTCGCTTAAAATGACCCTTCTTCCTACATTTCCAACATGTGACTTTGCCTTGAGCATGACTTCTTTTGTAACCTTTCGATCTTTTACTGATAACCTGATTTTCCTTGCCATTTTGAGAGTTTATCTGTGGTCTATTATGAAAATCATTTCCTGAATTTTGACTTGATCTTAACTTTTTGCCTTGAGCATTGCTTTGTTTGTAACCTGTTGATCTTTTACTGATAACCTGGTTTTCATTATCATTTAGCAATTTCATCTGATTTCTCTTTTGAAACTTATTTCTTGAATTTTGACCTGTTTTTAATTCTAATGTTTTTCTAAGATTTTGTTCTGTCATGGCCGAATTGACTGCTGCTTGGAGAGTTATGTGACTTTCTCTCATTAACCTCATTTTCATATAATCATACAACAATCCCTTTATGAAATAACCAACCAACATTTTTTCAATAAATTGTAAATCTCCCTGATATTCTTTGAATGCATCTTGACCAAAATCTAGCAATCTTTCTGCATCATTTTGTACATTTTCATTTGTTTTTTGCAAAATTGTACCCAGTAACATTAACGAATGATGAGAATCTATTACCTCAGCGTATTGCTTCGTAAGTCCATTTTTCAATTGTGACCAAGTTGTACTAGGATTATTAATTATCCATCTTTGAATAAAATCGCTTACTACCCCCTTACTGGCTTGTAATGCTATTAGTTTGATTTGACTTTCATCTGTTTTTGTAAAAATTGCATATTTTTCAATATTTTTAACTCAAGTTTTAAATTGTTTCGAATCTCCATCAAAATGTTTTATAAATTTTCTAATTCCCTGAGCTCCAACATGATTATTTAATTGTGCTAATTGATCTGCTAAGTTTTAAAATACAGAAGCAACATTTTGGTCTGTCATTTTCATAATTGTAAGAATATAAATCACATAAACACACTCACCGGTTCTTTCTTCATCTCCATATCGTATACGTGGTCTGTACTCTGCGTTGTGTTAATCCAATCCAGTCCTGGAATAGCGGCACCATTTAATATACACATGTCGCATAATCGACTCAACAACTGTTGTATATCATAAGTAAATTTTATTCACATAATTATGAAGTTCTCATAAGTTCGAAGTCACAAGCTTACATTTTTAAACTCGCTACTGCTCGTTTAAACTAAACCTAGTCTAACTAACATCTTACTCTGACCGTGGCTCAAACTTAACTCTCTGTCCACTCTATGCTAAAACCAGTCCCTGAATGAATAAACAGCTATTCTCTCATTGGACAATTAATTCCTACATTACTATTGGTCAGTTAACCAATTACCGATCTTAAAGTCGAGCCCACAATTACCTTGACAGCAATACATCAAGATAACCCTAGGCTACCATTTATCTCTCATTAAACTGTCATCCTATCTCATTAAACTGTCATAGATTCAAGATTCAAGATTTCCTCACTTATACGTACAATGCCTCCCATTACATACATATATCAATATATCCATCCATGTCAAATGAAGTATCCTCAACTCTAACATCTCGCTAGCATCCCATAATGTTACACCTGATTTGACAATTGATCTTGACAATGTATACATCTATTTACAATGGATGACGGTTTGCGGGCCGTCTGATTTGACAATTGAGCTGGACAATGTACACCTCTATTTATACTGAATGACGGTTTGTTGTTGGCCTCATTTGACAATTAATCCGAACAATGATGATCTCTATTGACACTGATTGATGGTTTGTGGTCGGCCTCAATAACGTACTCTATTAAAATGAATGACGGTTTGTGGTTGGCCTCGTTTGACATTCATTTGATCCAGACAAAGACGATTACTATTTACACTTAATGACGGTTTGTGGTCGGCCTGATTTGACAATTGATCCGGACAATGACGACCTCTTTTTACAATAAATGACGGTTTGTGGTTGGCTTCGTTTGAAATTTGATCTGGCCAAAGACGATCACATTGACTGACGGTTTGTGGTCGGCCTGATTTGACAATTGATCCGGACAATGGCGACCTCTGTTGACAATGAATGATGGTTTGTGGTCGGCCTCGTTTGACATTTTCTCCGGACAAAGACGATCACTATTAACACTGAATGTCGGTTTATGGTCGGCCTGATTCGACAATTGATCCGGACAACGAAGACCTCTATTTACACTAAATGACGGTTTGTTGGCAGCCGCGTTTGATAATAGATCCTGATAATGACGACCTCTGTTTACAACAAATAACGGTTTGCTGTTGGCTTGATTTGATAATTGAGCTGGACAATGCATACCTCTATTTATACTGAATGTCGGTTAGTGGTCGGCCTGATTTGACAATTGAGCTGGACAATGCATATCTCTATTTACACTGAATGTCGATTCGTGGTTTGTCTGATTTGACAATAGATCTTGACAATGACGACCTCTATTTTCACTTAATGTCCTTTTGTGGTCGGCCTGAATTGACAAGTAATCTTGACAATGAGGACCTCTATTTACACTGAATGTCGGTTTGTGATCGGCCTGATTTGACAATTGATCTTGATAATGACGACCTACACTGAATGACGGTTTATGGTCGGCCTCGTTTGACAGTTGATCCGGACAATGAAGAATTCTATTTAGTTATACACTGAATGTCGGTTTGTGGTCGGCCTGATTTGACAATTGATCCGGACAACGGGTACATGTATTTACACTGAATGTCGGTTTGTGGTCGGCCTCGTTTGACAATTGGTCCGGACAATCAATATCTATATTTACACTGAATGACGGTTTGTGGTCGGCCTCGTTTGACAATTGATCTGGACAATGACGACCACATTTACCCTGAATAAAGTTTTTTTATCGGCCTGATTTGACAATTGAGCTAGACAAAACACAACTATATTTACACTAAATGTCAGTTTGTGGTCGGCCTGATTTGACAATTGATCTTGACAATGCATACATCTGTTTACAATGAATGACTGTTTGTGGGCCGTCTGATTTAACAATTGAGCTGGACAATGCATACCTCTATTTACACTGAATGTCGATTTGTCGTCGGCCTGATTTGACAACTTATCCGGACAATGCATACATCTAATTACAATAAATGGCGGTTTGTGGGCCGCCTGATTTGACAATTGATCCTGACAATGTATACCTCTATTGATACTGAATGACGGTTTGAGATCGGCCTGGTTTGAAAATTGAGCTGGACAATGCATAACTCTATTTGCACTGAATGTCGATTTGTGGTCCGCTTGATTAAGCAATTGATCTTGACAATGCATACATCTATTTACACTCAATACCGATTTGTGGGCCGCCTGATTTGACAATTGAGCTAGACAATGCATTTACAATGAATGACGATTTGTTGACGGCCTCGTTTGACAATTGATCCGAACAATGACGACATCTATTTACACTGTATGTCGGTTTGTGGTCGGCCCCGTTTGACAGTTGATCCGGACAATGACGACCTCTATTTACACTGATTGACCGTTTTTGGTTGGCCTTGTTTGACAATTGAGCTGGACAATAAAGACCTCCATTTACACTGAATATCGGTTTGTGGTCGACCTTGTTTAACAATTAGTCAGCACAATGTTTATCTGTATTTTCACTGAATGTCGATCTATGAGCTGCCTGGTTTGACGATGTATCTGGACAAAGATAGCATGCTTTTACATTCAATGTCCATTTAATCTATCATTCATAGTCGACCTTCATGTCTACATATTCTTCAAAGAATCTTTCATTTTTGCCAAGTTTGGTTTGCATTCCGTTTTATTGTAGATTTTGGCAATTCACCCTTGGAGCCAACCGTCCCCATCCCATCATGCAAACGAAATGTATAATCGAGCTGGTCCCTTAGCTTTGATGAATTCTAGTACCTTTTAGTTTAATATATCTGGCCGTTCTGCATTAGAGATATGGATATATTTATTTAGATTTACATAAGATTTCAGATAGCATGCAGTTAAGGTTCACGTTTGTATTTGAATAGTTATCTCCGCTTACTAGTGTTTCGTTCAGTTGAGTTATACGTTTGCTAACGTTTCCTTGGCACTGGCTCAACCTCAAATTAGTACACGGTACGCGATACTTTAAGCCCCCTGAATATTTCGTGTTTGTTTAAATGGTATATCTTTATACATTGATCTTTTTGAATTTTTATCCTTTACTGATAAGTAAATATTTGTTATGGCGCCTTTTCAATATTTTCATTCAATGTGTAATAAGTTCAAATTATCAAGATTTCTAAGTTTAAGAATTACAGTTCTTCATAAATTACCAAGTACGTATTGTGGTCATTCCTGAATGGGCACTAAACTTAGATACGCTATGTTGCACCATGCGGAGGTCATGTTTTTTTTACAAAATAAACATAATAATGTTTGCACCCGTCCGCTTGTTGTTCTCATCGTAAGTTCAAAAGAAATCATAATTTTGCAGGTTGATCATATGGACGTTAATCTGTCGTCAACATATCATTTATGTAATGTTCCTTAATGATATTTTACAATTTTTGTACTAACTTGAACACTAATATATTCATGGTCTTTTCACACCTAATTTGAAACATTTTGTTTATCATTTAGTTCAATTATCCGGCCGCATGTATATCTGTACGCGCACAGTGCTTTGTGCGGGGTTGATATGTATGCATAAAAAAGGTGCAAACTTGTGCATAATGTAATTATGGAGTAAAATTCCTGCTGTGGTTATTTTACAATCGTTTCTGTAGATTTATTAATGACGTCCTTTGATTGTTATTGCAATTTGTGTAAGACCTCTATGTTTTCTTTCTGCGATTTTGGTAAGTAACCATTGTGTTGTTTTTAATTTATGATAAAATAAAATACTTTTAAAATACTAATAACAATAACATACACTTATCAAATATACAATATATTGAAACTGAATATTTGTCATTTCAATACCAAAACAAGTGCTTGTTAATGCATCCCCAATCAGTGAAGTACAACGCCGCCCGCGAACAAAAAGATGTGGGAAACATGGATCCGTTACATGCAAAGTACTCCTCATGGTAGAATGACGGATGCATTCTATATCAATCCATTAAAAGTAATATCGGAAACTGTTCAAAGTCGTTTACTGCCCAACGCTGAATAACTATTTAGTTCCACATAACTTCCCACAATGACCAGTTGCCACATGACCATATAAACAAGTGAGAATATATCGCATCTAATTCCGTTCTTTCAATCCACCAAAATACATTTTCAATTCTCAAAATAATACCAATACATTGAATTTAATTCATTTAATTTATTATGAAACATAACAGAACAGAACATGTATTTATTCAACATCATAATATACAAACAAATTTAACATGTTAAGTCATGTTAAGTAAATAAACTGACCATATTTTACCACTGTTTCGTTCTCTATCACGTAATCATATATAAATTGTAATACAGCGATTGAACTTTGATGAACATTAATGAACGGAAAAAATGTGTTTTTCAGAAAAATCAGAATGCATATCTTTGAAAATATGTCTCAAGAAAATATATTTTCTTCATAATCAGAATTTCTTTGGAAAGAAAAATCTTTCTAGCAAGTATCTTTGGTCTTCTCACTAGACCATCTACCATGTATTTTTAATAATCTATTTTTGATACCATTGTTATGATATAGTGCCACCTTCACGTATGTGGTGTAAACCATATTTAGATATATGAGGTGCACGATCCTTAAATGATTTTATGAATACCTGTCAAAACTGCATGCGACAATGGTGTATCTAATAGTCTATGATCATCAGATTATAGCCTAGTTTACAGGCTGCTAATTTACAAAGTATATACTTTTCAAAGCTTTCCGCTGTAAAAAAACTCTCAAACTTCCAAAGTTCGAAATGATGCATAAACTAGTTCCACTTCTTGTTATCAAAACCCAATTCCTATCTCGGTTTTGATCAGTCTTACGGATTAAAATAAACAATAACACAGAATGAATAAATATAATATCGGAACGCTAACGGGCACCATGCAACATCAATCGTAATTAAGCATTCTTGCAATAAAACAAAATCAATAAAGTTCTACATACACATTAGATGATTTTCATAGTAGTATTAATACCAATACCTCAGATTCTCAGTCATGAGCTATCTATTAGATACTATTACCAAAAGTATAACTAACTTACTGAGAATACTCTAAGATAAATGTTTTAATTTGGCATTATGCCTGGAAGAACAACAATCAACTTCCCTTTGACCATACCGTAATATTAACAAATGATTTATTTACTTAACTATTCCTCAAACATCTTTCTCTATATTTATTTGCAAATAGCCTACTTCGTCATTTAATTTTCATGGAAATGGAACTTCTTAAATAAAACATATATATCTTATCATTCAAACGTCATTGGTCCCTTTTTTACAAGACTACAAACACATTGTTATCTGAAAATTATAAATTTTACATTGTTACAAACCAGTTCATGTAAGGGTATCTGAACACCATCAATTTAACTGTTACAAACCAGTACACATACTAAAGAAACTATTACCCTGTACATAGCAGTAAGTTGTTCTCTCATAGTGTAAGTGTTTAGCTGTTTTCTTCATAACTTCAAATACCAAGAGCTATTCTTGAACCATGTTTATGTCATACCCTTTTTCAACTTGCCCCACTGTAAACTATTTTTGTATATTAATCCTGCTTTGCTCCATTCTTGATATGGATATTTCTAAATTGTCTTCCCATAAGATTTGGTTTAATGCTCTCAGGGAGATTATTTTTATATGAAAAAATATGAATAGCCATAGAAATGCATATATCTGGTAATAAATTGTGAAACAACTCCAATAATAGTGAGCATCAATATGATTTGTCCGCAAAGCTTGCAATTTTCTTGACATATCTGAGGTTTTTTTTATATCTGTCTCAATTTATTTATATAAATTTACTCTTATTTATCCGTCTCAATGATACAGACAAAGAAAAGTTCACTGAATCAATATTGGTTGTTAAAATTTTCAAACGTTAAACAAGCAACCAACATAATTACTCTAAATTTGGAATATACCCAGATAATATCATATCATTTTGTTATCGTGAGCCAGTTGATACCCCTTATACTCGGTAAGGAGTATAAATATTGAAATAGAGTGGTAAGCTAAATGTATATCAATTTTTAACATATAATTATTTACTTGAAGATAATCAAGCACTAGTCTCAAGTCTTCATTCTTGATAGACTGATTCGGAACTTTTCCCAACATATTTACATATCTCAAATCTAATATTATCCTTCTTTCATTTTTTCGAACACGAAAATTAAAAGATAAACGCAGTCGGCGCTTTCTCACATAAAAAAATCAATTTTCTCTGGAAGCCTAACAACTCATTTAGATATATCTGATGCCAGGAAAATTTAAAAAAAAGTTCTAGGTCTGGGCGGCCCGTTGTCATTATAATATGACTGGGTGGGGGTTGCATACCATGTATCTGCGGCATAATACTCAAGTTCGGCAGTGCTTAGCAAACTGTCTCAAGTAGCCACCGTCAAAATGACTGAAAATGTTAAAAGCGACGCTAACACCATACAACAACCCAACGCTGAATAACTATTCAAATCCACTTTACTGCTCACAATGACCAATTGTAACATGACAATAGAAACATGTAAACTTTAACTAATCAGGGCATATTTATTTTTCGTTCAAACAACAAGAAATACATATATCCTCTAGAATTGACACACATCTTCAGGATGATTTAAATGTGACATCAGATTTTCCTCTCGATTGTTTACGAAACAAATGGCACATTTAAACTGATTAACCCTACCGCATAGAGGATGTAATAATGGTATTTATCCGTCTGTCCCATGTTCATGTTTGGTCCATAACTCTTACATGCATGGAAGTACATTAAAACATTTTGATATATGTATAAATGGTCACAAAATCATGAGAACGTGCAGAACACAACAACCAGATATAAACCTCAAAGGTCACACTTAAGTGACGAATTAATAATACCTCAAAGGTCAATGTCACACCTGATCATTTGAGTTATACAAAATTCCCTTTTAAACTGAATAGAATATTTTCGTGTCCGGTTTTCTAACGCTTATATGTATGGAAAGATTTTAACATGACTAGGTTTAAATGTATATCGCATCAAGACGACGCTCATAACTGAATAACCAGATCAATACAACAAATGCTAATGCCACACCTGAGCACTGAAATTATAAAAAAAATCCTTTTATAGGGGACGTAATGTTTTCGTGTTCGGTTCATATCTCTTCATAAAAATGTATAAAAGAATTTTCAATAAATGAAATCTCGCCTATTATTTCTACTAAAATCAATCATTATAGTATTGACAATACATAACCAAGCTTTTGTTTAAGTATTTGTAGATTGCCTTTTTACTTCCGCAACATTCATACATATATCCACCACACAGGGTATTGATTGAGATTTCTTTGAACGTTTTAATTTACACATACGCTTATCTATAATGTAAGGTACGATATTTATTTATATAATCTTTATGTATCATTTCAGAAATGCATATTGGAATTTGTAAAGAAAAGAAACAACAAAACCAGGCCATTTTAGCAACCTCACACGTTGGCAGAGAATTAGAATTGTATAGCTAGAAACTATGTGAGATGATTATGAACATTTAATTGCGCCAAGGATATATCAGTACAGACAATATGGCTGAAGGAGGTTGGTCTTTCATTTAAATTGTACCTCATAGCGCAATAATAAAATGTTTAAATATATTTATTGTTGCACGCATGTATTTTTAAATAGCAAATTTATATGCATTGCTTCCCATAAAATTGTTTCTAAATGTAAATACTTAATACAACTATTATAATAGGTCAATGCATTACATGTTATATATGAAATGGTACACCAAAGCATAAGTTATGTTTGACAACCATAACGAAGTATAGAAGTAACATTATTTCGATAAGTTCTAATATTGTAATATTACTTTACAGGTTGGGATCCTCAGAAAAGTGATAGAGAAGGTTCGTTATATGTTCTTTCCTTCTTCCTTTATATTATATATTTTATATTTAAGTATCCATGCTGATAAGAACAAATAGTAAATACATATTGCTGAGTTATGTACAAACATGTGTGGTCTTTTGTGGAGCGCTTTAGATAATTACATGAAAGAATTTTCATTATCGTCTTATAACATAAAAGTATTTATATAGGAAAGGGACAACAATACACGTATACATATAACCATTTTCACAGCTAACATTTTATAATCCGTTTTACACTTTATGTTAAAAGTTTATACAGTGGCTATAACTAGATTCTAATAACAACAAAAATAACTTTAACTCCGCAATTTGTAGCAACCATATGTATTGCACGAATACCATATATCATTATTTTATGTATTGTCATTGTTATAGACTATACAGAGAATTCGCTTAAACTCAATTTCTCAACAATATATTTATTTATTTATTAAGTAAACTAGCAATGAACATCGACGCTTTGTTAATTTGATAACAGAGATACTTTTCTTTTTTCCGAGTTGACTAAATCGTGTTGCATTGATTATAAGAATGTTTTAAATTAAAACTGTATTACACCTTTTTCCTTGTCATTAGAAGTGATACTTGATATAAGAATATAATTTCACTCGCGATTATAAGTGTTACTTTCTATGTGAAGAGACAGCAGTTAGAGAAAATTAGTGTTCATTATTTAAAAAAAAAAACAAACAACAATAAAGAGAAATACTTCACAGCTCTTAAAAATGAGTATCCAAGCAATGGAGTTAAAAATATCAACCAATAATAATCTAATATTACTCTGTATTGCAGATGACGAGGATACGGAGGAGAGTGACGATGGTGAGACATATTTCGCTATTTGGGTTTAGAACGATTCATTTATGCTTGGTAGAATTGTATTACATTCTACAAAGGCGGGATTCATATTTAAGTGTAATGCAATGGACATACTTTATGTTTAAATTGCAATGCTTGTTTGTTTGTGTGAATGTGTGATGTTATGTTTATGCCATCGAGGGCTAACAGACGATCAGATAACCTAACAACTATTTCCTGGGATCATGGAATGTTAACCAGTACCCGAGCACACTAATCTCTGAAAGTGACTGTTTCACTTCAATCAGCGGTGAGAGACGAATGACAATGAGATGAAATGGTGTATATCAATCATCATGGTGATTGTGACTGGTAGGAGATTCTACCTCACACCCACTGGGTTGATAGTCAGACACCAGGTCCGACCTAACTGCAATGACTACTACTTTGGACACTGATTTTTTTTATTAGTCATACGTATTAAATTAATACCACGTTAGTATTTTATGTATTATTGTTGCTTCGTCTATCTGGATGGTTCGCAGAATTTAATTTTGTATATGTGACAAGTGTTACGGTTCATTTTTTCCGAGTTTGTTGAACTTACTGAATTTCGTCGTTGAATTGATTACCAGAATGTATGAGTATAAACAGTATTTACATTGTATTCATTGTCCTTAAAATTGATAATATATCATAAATCGATATTACAATTCTAAGTGTATTTTCAATCACGTGATGATAATAAAATATCAATTTCCAATAAACAATAAGTGGATTATCAAAACAACCCCTCTAATGTACTGACAAACAACTTGGACACCATTGCAAAACTAAGGAAACTCTAATATTGTTACCCCAAAGATGAGACAAATTTTATGTCTGATTTTATCCAATACATTCGTCATAGCGTTGATGTTCGTATACTTGACCAATGACGAGTTATACAGTTTTACTATAGTTAGAAGGTCAATTACATGTTAAATCATACAATATAAGGGAGACAATGCAATGACTGTTACGAGTTAGATTATATTCCATGTTATATCTTACATTTAAATGTTACACGTTGGTACAAGTGTTCAACACATTCATTGCAATGATGAATATAGTTTGTATTTAAAACTCACTTTAAGTATGATATAAACAACATATTATTGTGTTGTAATCTCCATCTTATTGTTATATCCAGATAGTTGGCTGAACTCTAATTTGATCATCTTTTCTCACTAAACTAACAATGGATATGAGTAACAATGCTATTCCCCATCATTATCGTAAGATAGGTGGTCCTATTTCGTTCACTCGTGGCAATTTATAACGTGATAGCGAATAAGTTATTAAATAAAGCATGCAGAAGATATAATTTAGATATCTGAAAGTTGTATAACTATCGTGTACGAAGGTTAAGGTCCAGTTATAGATGATGTTGAATAAATGACAAATGTTAAATGACTCAATTTTCATTACGATGTATCAGTCAGTTTCAGTATTTGTCCGAGATTTAATAGCTATATATAACTACTGTGTAAATTAGTAAAAAACCTATAATATATTATTTTTTCGAAGTAGAATGCTTGGTTCTCAGTATAGATAAAATCATCAGTGTTGTTACTGTATTGACAATTTGACGACGCAATATACCACAGAATAAATATTTAATAATTTTAAATTACTTTGTTTTATGCTCAAAAGAAATATTAATCATAATATGTTGTGTTTAAAAGTATAATTATCAAATTTAAATATGTATAAACATTATACTGATATGAGTTAAAATGACAGTTAACGCGTATCAATACTAATGTATATATTTTGTTGTATACTGTTTAACTGTAAGAAAAGTATATATTTATATCTATTATACAATACAACATTCATAATATAAATTATGGTACATAATGAAAAATAAATAACAGGTTTAATATTGTGACATTTGATATTCATATGTAGGCATACAACAATAATAATATTTTGTTTTATTGGAGTTCCATTAATTCAAAATAAAATAATTGAATGTTTTAATCCTTATATTAATGTCTATTCATTTTTCATTTCAGACGTTTTTGGTAAGTAATTATTATCTCATTATTAATTTAAGCTTTATTTCATCATAGAATAATGCAGAATCCCCACAACAATTACATTATCAATATTCTGTTTCAAAAACAATGTATTGATCAATATCTTGTCAAGTTAAATGTCTTAATATATGTATTTCTTTAATAGTCATTAATAGTTTGAGTTATAATGAGAAATCAAATAGAAAAAAAAAAGTTCGCTGATAAGTTTATTAAATATTGTGATAAAAAGATATTAAGAAATATAATGTTTTTATTAAAATATCAACTGGCTTTATTCTATATATAATATCTAAAATATTCTATGTCACTATTTCAATGTGTGTTTTGAGTCATATATCATTGCTTCCAATAAATCTTTCGAAAATATATGAATTTTGACAGGTTTCCCTACCCGATTAGGTTTTACGTATTCTTGACAATATATATGTTGGGTAACTTTCTGTTACGGATTCAGATGTTATTGAGAAATTTAAGAAATCAACCCGCAAATTGACTGCTTCACCTCAGACACGTATTCTAGGGACAATCAAGTCTACATAGCAAAATTTTTCAACACAATCAATAATTAATCATGGTTAAACAGTTTCATGTAAATATATGTCATACTTATTGTTATTCGGTCAAAATGATATTATTTACACCAAATAAACATTTATTTGAACACAATTTCGCTCAAAAATAGAGGTCAATCCCGCGATCTAATGTTATGACAATGTGTTAGTTAAAGATCAATAATATATATATTATACCAACGGGGCTTCATTAACATATCTTTCTTTTTCATATTTTAAATATAAGTGCAGGATTTTAATAATTATTGTTTTCAATGTCAATATACTTAATGTAATATCCTGCCGACGACAACACATATGCTTCCTATTAACTAATGGATAACATACGTTAATTATTTAAAGATTGATGTTAAGATGTACTATCAAGGTATATTTAAACAAAGGTGCGATTTTAAAACATTTTTAAATATGTTTTCACGTAAAATATTATAAAAACATGTTTTCAGATATTTCATGAGTGGTTATTATGAAGACACACGTTCTACCGATGTTAAATATTTATTTAAACTATAATTAACATCCGAAAGCAAACGTATTGTCATGTTATTTTCCGCGTATAGTCTCTAATAGTTTAATTATCTATGTGACAAAGAAATGATCTAGTACTTTGTTTAAGTTTTTAGATGTGAGGAAAACATATTAATACATTTTTAAGCCTTGTTTCCATTTACTTAACCCTTTTCCTGATCAACTGGTCTGTATTAATATTTATCATTTATAACAAACTTATTAAATTTTGCTCTGTTACGAGTTATCTGTTTAATATCACTTCGTATATATATTAGGGTGTTATGTAAGGTTGGGTGCATTTCTTTCCTGAAGTACGTTCTGCAATGTATGTATGCCATAACTGCCCGGCCAGAAGTACCAGTGTTTTATTATATATTAACACCAGGATAAATACAGGGGATACAACAGCATCATCTGTATATTACTGAAAATCTATATTAGACTATCCTTACTCCAGGATATGCATAATAAAAGTGCTTTTTCGCTTTTTACTTGTTTGTTTTTAATTATTATGTTTGGATTTAAAATGCATAAGATCCATATTATCATTTGTTATTCTCAAATTTTGTTCTAAATACATTAACAAACAATTATTTTTTATAGTTATTTCAATTATACCGACTATACTCATTATCTTGTGGGGAATGTTTATGACATGCTGCTGCATTTCTATGGTTTACATGTATCTACAGTTTAAAGGAAAATGATCAGATGAATCGTTCGAGTTTACACAGAAGTTTGAGACACATTTAATTAATTGGGACGTAACAATCATGTTCTCAACTACACTTGAGCTTCGGTGGCATAGCATGTTATATTACCAGACTTATCATTAAAAAGGCAGTAATACAACATATGATTGTTAAAAGTGCAGCAAAGAATGATCAAAGATGTAAACAAAAGCGGTTTAACTCGTTGTTTTTGATTTTCTGATACGAAAAATGTCGTCTGACGGGTATGCAGTATCAGTTCTAATGATGTACGAAACAGCATCATATTTATTGTGTATATCCTGCAATAAGTTTTACTTTTACTATATGTGCTAAAATACTGATGCTGCTTTTTTATATTGTGTATATCCTTCTTTAAGTTATAGTTTTACTTTATGTGATGAGATACTGATGATGATTTTATATTGTGTTTTTCCTGCTTTAAGTTATAGTTTTACTGTATGTGAAAAAATACTGATGCTGCTATATACATTGTGTATATCCTGCTTTAAGTTAAAGTTTTACTTTATGTGATAAAATACTGATGCTGCTATTTTTATTGTGTATATCCTGCGTTAATTTATAGTTTTACTGTATGTGAGAAATTACGGATGCTGCTATTTATATTGTGTATTTAAGGCTTAAAGTTTTAATTTTAATATATATGATAAAATATCGATGCTGTTATTCTTATTCTGTATATCCTGTTTTAAGTCAAACTTTTAATCCATTCTGGATGACCCTGTCAATTTAATATTTAGCTATTTTTTAGTTTTACTATATGTGATAAAATATTGCTGCTGCTATTTGCAACTTTACGTAATAATTTTACTATGTATGATAAAATACTGCTGCAGCTTGTTTCCCTTATGTGTGTCACTCAGTGTTACTAATTCATTTTTTTATAGTTTCAGCATTTTATGGTTCAAGGGAGACAACACTGTCTTAACCTATAATTATCTATACATGAAAGTCATACAGGTACATCCTAACTGTAAAGTATTGGAAAACAATTAATTACTTGTATAGTACAGAATAGTAAACCCAAACTGGTTTATTGTACATGTTGTTTTGTTTGTATATATTGTGAACTGAGTAAGCTTGGGGATGACAGATTGGCAAGTCAGCGATCTGAGTTAGTAATTAGTTTGGGAGTGACATTGATTGACAAGCGAGAGATGTAAGTTAGGCCACACCCAGCACTGCATGCATACCCTTATCCCCAAATAAACAATCTACAGCATTCGTCCTCTAGACATCGACAAAGACAATAAATATATTCATAGTATATTTTGTCACTTTAGACAGCTATAATAAAAAGTTTTATTTATTTGAACGGAATATCCTGGTAAGATATGTGATATTGTTTTTTATTTATTTTAAAGAGCCGCATTAATAGTGAAATACTGTAATTTGTATTGTGAAGTATTGTGTAATGTTCTCTTTGTTTTAATGTGTATCTGAATGTTATGTTATATATTACAGGCCCTTTGACCCTGAGTATTTTATTATGTGTTTTGTTTGATACAATACCAGCATCCAATCAGTTTATGTCGAGGACGACATTTCACAAAGCCCGGAAGTATGTCACCCAGTGTTACTAATTCATTTTTTTTATAGTTTCAGCATTTTATGGTTCAAGGGAGACAACACTGTCTTAACCTATACTTATCAATACATGAAAGTCATACAGGTGCATCCTAACTGTAAAGTATTGGAAAACAATTAATTACTTGTATAGTACAGAATAGTAAACCCAAACTGGTTTATTGTACATGTTGTTTTGTTTGTATATATTGTGAACTGAGTAAGCTCGGTGGAAAACTAAATAGCACAGAATTTAAATTCACAGATGGTTCAACTACACAATATGTTAACAACACTACGGAATCGATGACTACTATTAATAATAAAGTTTCGGGGTATAAAAACTCGCAACTAACTGATAATCTCATACACTCAATATAAATTAATTATTAAAGCTGTAAACACACATGTAAAGAAGAATCTGAAGTAATATTAATCAGTATGCACTGTTTGATTTGATTAGTTTTTCATTTGGATGTTTTATGTCTTGATAATTATGTATGATACAGTAATATTTCATTCTAGTAAGAAATTTAGGATACACAATGCAACATTACCGCTTCAAGTTTATTTCTGTAAAGTTAACCCTTACAGTGTACATTTAAAATTATTAAAACTTACAGCTTATTTACAAAAGAAATCATAAAACATACAAAGTATTAATCAACTCCAACTGTGGGCACGCTTTTTATGCATTGTTACTTTAGTATTTGTCATTGTAAAAACTTCATTATAGCAGACCAAAACCTGAATATTCATTGTAAATAAACATTTTATAACATTAATTTCTCGGATGAAATGTTACAGTGATGAATCATATTTATATGTGTGTGTACATTGTATTACCTTATAGCTTTGCCATTATATGAAAATATTGTTGTGATGTTAACTATTTAAAAGTGTGTTTTATTTCTTGAAGTAGATTGTAGCTTAAAACTTAGTATGTACGTCCGGACGACAACAATTTCTTGAAATATCTTCTCTGAAATCACAAACACAATGTACTTTGGATAGTGTTTAAGAATGTTTTATGTTAATTTATTTTTTTTGCAAATTTTCATTTTAAACGACATCTCCGTTGAAGCCATTTTGATTGTAACTTTGCTGAATTATTACCAAATAATTAAAGCTAAAATTCATCAGGTGGTCTTTCTAACCCAATATAAGCATCCAGTTGGTGTATTACTCCCGAATATAAATAAGGCATTAATTCAATATTCTAAACCTATGACAACATAACAGTTGCAATAATTTGGGATCTCAGACCCCAACTAGAGTTATACTAGATTAACGAAAAATGACAATTATAAATACTACTGATATTTGATCCTTTCTTTACTGTGGTATATAAATTAAAGAATCCTATGTTTTTAAACATATTATAGTCACTTTTCATTTGTATTTGTTAAATGTCTGTATCGTTTCGGCATAAGTAAGAGTTTAACACATTTTCAAACAAAGGATATTTTGACCTTTAAAATTAAATAAGGTTTAAGTGCCATTTTAAGAAGCATGGATGTTATATTTACTTCTATCAATATTGCTCTATTTGAGATATAGCTTTATATGTTTTGAAGATGAAGCTCTGAAACATTTGGCACTGAATGAAGATAATTGTTACATAAAGGAAAATGAAACGAGGAATACATCTTTAATAACGTTTTAACCTTTTCGGTATGGACTTTCCTTTATTTGTAATTTGTGAATTTCAAGTCAAGAATATAAATAAACTACATACATTTTTATTTGAAAATAAAAACGATTGTTGTAAGCTCAACGTTTTAATTCAGTTTCATTTTCCCGAAATATGAGTTCGCTTTCAACAGCATCACAATAATTGCCTACTTTTTTGCTAAAACAATAAATTTTAATAGCAGAAAATAGATTAAAAAGTATATATCTACACATTGCTAGACTGTCCTAATCCTTGGAACCGGTCATAATTGTCTGCAATTTGTGTATAACGTTGACCAAAAAATCTGAATAACAAAATATATTAAGAAGTTTTGAAATGTTTTTTTAAGGAGAGATCTCTAATTTAGAATGTAGATAAACTCATGCATACACATTTAAGATAATTTCAATAAGAACGAGTGCTTACAAGAAGAGAAAAGTTATTTTCTAGTACATAAGCTTGAATGAGCGTACACCTTGAAGATAGTTTCTCCTCTGGTGTCTTTAGTACGTTCTAATGACAATTTCTGAAATAATATTTTGTAAATAAAATCTCCTTTATATCATGTCGTGTTTGTACGTATCGAACAGGTGCAAAAAGAAACGTCTCTTTTGTTGCTAGCCAGAAATGTGTTCTTTTCTTATGCAAACAAGACATTTCTCTTGTTCTGCATATCTTTTCTGATTGCAACGAGACTATCCCAGAATTTTCTCCTCTTGGAGAGCCTTGCTTTTACATTTTATACTGAAAAGACGTTTCTTCTCTACTTGACAATTTTGAAAGATTCATTCGTTCAAACGTGTGAATTTGAACTAAATTTCTAGAAGAGAAAATTTCTCTTGTAAAATATAATCGGCAGAAACGGAGAAATATCTCTTACGTTGCTAGCGAGAAATTTCTCCGTTTCTTATCTTTACAAGGCATTTATCTTGTTCAGCATACTTCTCCGATTACAACGAAACGATCACAGAAGAGAAATTTTCTCTTCTGGAATGGTTTCGCTTATGCAGACAATACTCTCAGAAGAGAAGTTTCTTTTCTACTTGACACTTTTGAAATAACTATTCTTTCAAACGCGTGCATTTAACACTTTTTTCTAGAAGAGAAAATTTCTCTTGTAAAATATCCGCAGAAAAGAAACATCTGTTATGTTGCTCGCGAGAAATTTCTTCTTTTATTATGTTAACGAGATATTCTTCCTGTTCTGAACACTTATCCCATTACAACGAGACAATCCCAGAAGAGAAATTTTCTCTTCTGGGACAACCCTGCTTTTAAATATTATTCTGAAGAGAAGTTTCTTTTCTACTTGACAGTTTTGAAAGATTCATTCTTTCAAACGCTTGCATTTGAACCAAATTTCTAGAAGAGAAAATTTCTCTTGTAAAATATTGTATTACAACAGCATATATCTTAAAAATATGTCACTTTATTGGTCTCATTCGAACTTTAAGTCCAATTCAGCTCATTTGTAGGGGTAAAACACACTTTTGGATTTTCTCTTTTTATTTTGGAGCGCATTCAGTGTTTTATTATATACTAACACAATGATAAATACAGGGGATACAACAGCATCATCTGTATATTACTGAAAATCAATATTAGACTATCCTTACTCCAGGATATGCATAATAAAACAATAGTTGCATTGGCATTTAATACTTTACCAACAAAATGTACTAAAACACAAATATATATATATATATATATATATATATATATATATATATATATTCTTTATTACCTCCATTAGTGGAGACCGACATATATGTTATTAAATAAAGAACATATTAAACATGAACACGAATAGCAAATAACATACAAAAGTATAAAAGTATAACCTAAAGAAGGATACACATGTAACCGGGGTTGGAAGGTATTCGACAATTCCATGGTTCTTTTATATTTGCAGATTTATTCACAGAATACACAGGGTCAAAGAGCCTGTAATACATAACATAACATTCAGATACACATTAAAATAAAAAGAACATTACACAATACTTCACAATACAAATTACAGTAATTCACTATTAATGCGGCTCTTTAAAAAATAAAAACAATATCACATATCTTACCAGGATATTCCGTTCAAATAAATAAAACTTTTTATTTTAACTACCTAAAGTGACAAAATATACTATGAATATATTTAGTGTCTTTGTCGATGTCTAGAGGCCGAATGCTGTAGATTGTTAGTTTTGGGATAAAGGTATGCATGCAGTGCTTGGTGTGGCCTAATTTGCATCACTCACTTTTCAATCAATGTCACTCCCAAACTAATTACTAACTCACATCGCTCACTTGTCAATCTGTCATTCCCAAGCTTACTCAGTTCACAATATATACAAACAAAACCACATGTACATTTAAACAGTTTGGGTTTACTATTCTGTACTATACAAGTAATTAATTGTTTTCCAATACTTTACAGTTAGGATGCACCTGTATGACTTTCATGTATAGATAAGTATAGGTTAAGACAGTGTTGTCTCCCTTGAACCATAAAATGCTGAAACTATAAAAAAAAAATGAATTAGTAACACTGGGTGACATACTTCCGGGCTTTGTGAAATGTCGTCCTCGACATTAACTGATTGGATGCTGGTATTGTATCAAACAAAACACATAATAAAAACATATTTTAAAATCTAAAATATAAATATTCAGTTATTTCTGGTCTGAAAGAAACAATTAATTATATAAATGTATTTTATCCTTGCAGATAACAATATAACTTCAGCAAAAAGTCTCAATACCTCATGAAATTTAAATCTGAAATAAAACTGATACATTTTCATGTAGACTGCTGAAAAATAAATTTATAATGGGTAAATTAACTTTTTCACACAGACTTCTGAAATATATGTACAGAAATATAATCAATACAAGCAGTTTCAGTGAAATAATCTGATCGCAATAACTTCCTCAACATTAAAAAGTAAAAAACACAGAAGAAATTTTAGCATAAATCTAGCCGATCAGGTTGTTTTCTTTGCCTTTCGGATCTTCTTGGTGGCTGATTATCCACCGCAGTCAAAACATCTGGGGTATTATCACTATTGTGAATCAGGTGGGCATCGTTTGCTCCAAAAGAGGATAATTCTCTCGGCTCCATGGCACCATCTGTATGTGAGCTACTCACTCCATGGTTATGGTTTTCACCATCATCCGAGTTGCTGACATTTGGTATGGCACATGTATCGATGCTTCCTGTACTGTTGTGGTTGCTAAGTTGTAGATTTGGGTAAACTTGTAGCTTCCTTCTGACCGGTAATTCCCATCTCTCTGGTTCCGAGAGAGATGTGCTGCTTTCTGTGCTGCTGTCGCTCTGAACAGTGGTAACATTTCTTGGTTTACCCTTCTTTCTATGACATTTTAGTGGTTCTTCTGGTAGAGTTACTAGGGGAATACAAGTGAACGTTAGAAGGAGGTTCCATCTTCCTTTCTGACTTTGTAGACAGGAATATCCATATTTGATATCGCGAGTACCAAGTATGGATCCTCTTTCCACTTGTCTGCCAATTTCTGTTCCATTGCAGATGCACTTTCTTCACCAAAACTCTGTCTCCCTCATCCGACTTTGAATCTTTCACTTTCCTGTCATAATATGTTTTGTTCTTGGCTGCATCAGCTGCTACGCCATATGCAAATTCCAGCCTTTTCTTGAGTTTCTTGGCGTATGATTTGGGGTCTCCAATGGTCTCATCTGCTTCTGGTGTCGTACCGAAGTAAACATCAACAGAGAGCCGGGGGTGCCATCCAAACATCAAGTAGTTAGGCGAAAATCCGGTTGAATCACTCCTAGTGGCATTGTTAACTTGGACGAGGTGCGCAATGTACGATTTCCAGTCCTTTTTTAGCTTCGTCTCCAATGTTCCAAGCATTTTTAGTAAGGTTTGGTTAAAGCGCTCTGCTGATGCATTGCCTTGGTGATGGTATGGCGTTGTTCTCGTCTTTTTAATTTGTGCGATTTTGCAGAGCTCCTGTATAACTTTGCCAACAAAGTTCCGACCTTGATCACTGTGTAGTGTTTCAGGAAAGCTGTAGAACCTGAAGAAACTTTCATACAGGGCTTTGGCAGTCGTTTGGGCTGTTTGGTTACCACATGGTATGGCTTGAGCGTAACGCGTAAAATGATCCGTTATGTCCATGATGTGTTCTTAGCCTCCTTTCGACATCTCTAGTGACAGGAAGTCCATGCAAACTAGCTCCATTGGTCGAGTTTTGTGGATTGGCACTAGTTCTGCTACTGGTTTGACTGGGGTTTTACGTCTTATGCAGCGTCCACAAGTTATTACTCTTTTATTGACGTCTGCCTCACGTCCAGGCCAGTAAAATCTCTGTCTCACCAACCACAAGGTCTTGTCATTTCCTTGATGTCCCACATCACCATGAACTCCTTGGAGTGTATGCTCACGGTATGACTGTGGTACTACCAGTTGTGTTTGAAACTGTCCATCTAAATAAGCAGTTTGGTATAAAACACCATTCTCAAGATGAAGTCGCTTCCACTCGCGGACAAGTTTCTGTACCGCTGAGGTCTCTCTCCTCAACTTCTCCTCCCTCGGGTAAGAATTGCTTAAAATAAGCTCTATCACTCTAGCAATGGTTGGGTCAGCTGCCTGTTCCTTTGTCCAATCAACTTCGTTGATGTTTTCAGAGGAGATCACATCCACACTGGCCAGGTTAGGGGTGTTCACATCTGAAACACTATCTGCTAATGGAACAGATGCTGTTGCTGTGTGGCAGATGGCTTTAACAACATCTGGAACAACTTGTGGTAATCTCGATAAGCTATCTGCATCTATGTTTAGCTTTCCAGAGAAGTTGTAGTTGGCTAACGCTGCAACCCATCTGTGACCTGTAGCATCCAACTTTGCTGTTGTCAGTACATAAGTGAGGAGGTTGTTGTCAGTGACTACTTCGAAAGTGTTCGAGTACAGGTAGTCATGAAACTTGTCGGTCACCGCCCACTTAAGTGCCAGGAATTCCAGTTTATGTGCCGGATATTTCTTTTCACTGGGTTGTAGTCCACGGCTAGCATATGCAATTACCGGGTCTAATCCTTCAAACTTCTGGTATAGTACCGCACCTAATCCAGATCCACTGGCATCAGTATGAAGGATAAACGGTTTGGTATAATCGGCATATGCTAGGATAGTTCGCGTAGTCAACTTCTCTTTTAGTGTCTTGAAAGCTAGCTGTTGAGCCTCATCCCACTTCCATGATGCAGCTTTCTTCTTTGTCTTCTTGGAATTCCTCTTGGAGGCGTTTGTGATTCCATGACCTTCCAGCAGGGCATTCAGTGGCTGAGCTATCTGTGAAAAGTTCTTCACAAACCACCTGTAGTATCCTGCTTATCCATGGAATTGTCTCAGAGTCGTGATGTTAGTGGTTGGCTTCTAGTCCTTTATTGCTGCCGTCTTCTCCGGATCGGTCGCTACTTCATCTTTGGAGACAACATGTCCAAGGTAGGTAATTCTACTTTTGAAGAACTCACACTTGTTGGGTTTGAGCTTCAGACCATGTTGTTCCAATCTCGAAAACACACCTTCTAGGCGTTGTATGTGTTCGTCGAAAGTTTTCGAGAATATGTGAATGTCATCCAGGAAGATCAAGCAGTCTCTAAGGTGCATTTCTCCCATGCATTTCTCCATCAGTCGTTGAAATGTGGCCGGCGCATTTGATAGCCCATAGCTCATCCGATGGCATTCGTAGAATCCAAGATTTCCAACAGAAAAGGCAGTGTACTGCTTGGAGTTCTCATCCATCTCAACCTACCAATATCCACTTCTTAGGTCTAACTTCGAGAAATACTGAGCTCCATTCAGGGTATCTATGGTGTCATCAAATCTTTGTAGCATGTAGGCGTCTTTCCTAGTCTTAGAATTCAGGGTCTTGTAATCTAGGCAAAACCGCAGTGAGTTGTCCTTCTTCCTTACTAAGACTACAATAGACGAGTACGGTCTATCTGACTCTCTAATGGCACCTACTTCTAACATATCTTCAACATGTTGTCATACTTCTTCGTACATGCCAGGGGGTATCCTTCTGTAGGGCTGTTTGAAGGGTCGTTCATCTTCTAACGCGATCTTGTGTTTCACTATGTCTGTATGCCCTATATCTAAAGAATTCTTGGAGAAAATGTGCTGCCAATTTCCAATGACCTGCTTGGCAAGGAGTAGTTGCTCTGCTGTTAGTGTCTCTGCATCTTTTCTTCACGCCTAATTCTCCCAGTGGTGAAAAATTGCTGCCCTTGGTTGTGGGTTGGCTACCTCTTTTGGAAGTGAGAGTATCAACGACCTTGACATCACTGATCTGGCATATGTCTGACTTCGGTCGCAGTGTAATAGTCTTTGCTGAAATGTTGCAGACCTTCACCAAAATCTTGGATACAGATCCATGTTGACCTAGTTTCACAAATCTGGGGTATGTTGTATAGTTGCTTGAGTTGTGAGGTTCTCTGTAACCACTTCTGCTATGCCATGGCCATTCACAGTGACCGTCTCGTATGAAGCAATGCTGACAGCTTTCTTCCCACTGTATTTAACTGAGTATGACACACAGTTAATGCTTTCCATAGCAATCTTCCACTCCGCTGGTATCTGAGTTGTCTTTCTTGATGCAGTCTCTTTACATATCATAATAACATTGGTTCCCACGATTACAGGGCAGTTCCTACTCAAATGCGTATCGGGAACAACTAAAATAAGGATGTCCATCTCACAATCCTGAAAAAAAGAAATCTTAATGTTGGACTCGAAATATCCACTATATTTGAGGCTGGATCCATCTGCTGTAGTTACATCTAAACCTAGAGTATCCAAGGAAAGTAACTCTGGTTGATCTTCCAACGAACGAAAAAATGAGTCGGAAACTGTAGTAATCATGGATCCGCTATATATAAGCCCTTTGGTGGACTTCCCATGAACTACCACATCTCCTTGATTGGAGCATCTGGCCTCCATTTTCACCTACCTTTGTTCGGCCACACTCTTCAGAGGCGGTTGGTCTTTTGGCTGGCTTTTGTTGTTTCCATCTTTATCATCACCCTGTCTTTGGTTGTAGTTGCGGTTTTTGTAGCCACCACGGTTGTACCCTCCATAGTTGTAACCTCCACGGTTGTTGTAATGGTTACCATTGTAGTTGCCATGACCCCTTCTCTGGTTACGGTAGCCATGACCAGTCTGATCATCACCAGGTAACTTCTGGTCAAGTTTCTGTAAGCTCATGTTGAATTTGTCGTCAATCTTACTATCCAACCTTTTTCCATCGAGTCCAATTTCCCTTGGAACCTCTTCTCCAAGCTGGATACCGGTCTTGTGTAGTGGTGTGGCCTTCTTCTCTGTCCTCTGCATATACTGGCTGATGATGGGCCTTCTTAACAGCAGGGTTCACACCGATGGCTCTCCTTCTCTACAATCCTAATTTCTCGTAACAGTTCGTCATAGTTGCACAAGGTGTCATACTTGTGTCTGGTCTGTGCCCTGAGCCGATCTGACTGCGGTGATGTCCAAAACTTGTGGCGCATCAAGTCATTCTTGGCAGTCCTAGCAAGATGACCGTTGTCAATTGCAGTCTGGCGAACTGTTTCCAGTCTACAGCCGAAAGCAGTGACATATTCTTCTGGGTGCTGAAATGAGTTGAAGAACTCCTGCATGACCATGCCATTTGTTGCAATGTCGCCGAAGTGTGCATCTAGTTTCTGTAAAATGTTGTTTGGCAACGCCTTTTCTCCAAGTGGATTGACATCCTTATTGCAGTACTTCGCAGTGACCGTCTGATAGCCTGTGTCAGTACGCTGAGGCTAAGTTTCTCATCTCCCAACAAGCACCTGATCTCGAACCTCCACTCAATGTAGGTGACTTCTCCCTTCTGGGCTGGCTCATCACCTGAGAAAAATGGTACTCTCGGGATGGATGCGTTTGCACTATGCTGCATAAGTGTCGTATGAAGGAGATGGGATGATTGTGTCTTCACAGGTGGTAAATAAAAAGAAGTATCAGTATCTTCTGTTTCTAAGTTGGGCTTTCCTAGTTTGGGTCTTGCACCCTCATCCTTCATCAGAAATGATACGGCAGCAAATCCTGTCTTTGGTGTGCTAGCCTTTGGCGTAAAGTTATACTTCAAAGTCACACATTTCACAAGCCTGAAATAATAATATTCGAAGAAAGGTATAACACTGAAAACTGATAACTAACTTTAAATGTACTGAAACTTAGTCAATTATTAATTGCTGAATGAAATAAACATCAAAATTAAACACACAATAGCATATAAACAATCCAATTTAATACACACAATATGTTGCTTGAAAAATTAATACACATCAATTGACACACTTAATTTACTAAACAACTACACCTGTAATAAATAGAAAAAGGTTATTTGCATGAAAACAATTGAAATTCTCAATGAAAATTAATAGAAATAATATTTCCTGAAAAAAATATACACAAGAAAATTAATTCCTGAAATAAAATAGAAACTGTTGAGTAATTTCTGAAAATAAAATCCAAACTACTGCATGATATCAATCGCAAGCAAGCACATATAACACACATGTAAAACACAACAAATACACATACACAAGACATTTATTCTACTATAAATACCTTTTTCTTCCGACTCTCTCATTTATGATGATGCAAGTACAGATTTGTGATGAGATTTGAAAGTAAAGGGTGCAGTGAGGGGTTAATTAAGCAGACCGAGAAGTCAAGTCAGTAAATAAACACCTAAACTGAACCAGTATACCAGTTTATATGCGGTAACTAGAAAAATGTTCAAAATATACCTTAAACATATAATTCTGATATGTTCTATATAACCCTTAATTAGAACACTCTATTTATATGTAATCACTTATACAATTACATCAACACTATATCTTTATTGACACTATATCTACATGTCAACACTATCTATATTGACATTCTATCTATATGTCAACACTATCTATCTGTCTTAACTATGCTCGGTGTATAAAACACTAATCACCACAGTTTCCAGTCGAATCTATAATATGAACTGAAAATTACTATTTTGAGTCTGATATACTACATTTGAGTATATATATCAAATTCAATAATATAATAAACACCCTTAAATCTAAATAAGGTTCATCACTTGTAGCAGTATATATATATACATATCACTCGTCATTGCAAAAGTATACATATAATCACACAAAAAAGTATTTTCACTGAATATCACACTGAAATTATCACAATGAAGTGTTCCTACTAGTAAATATAGTGTTCATTCAGAATGACACTGCTTGACAAAAAAATTCACTGATACTGTATTTTATACAGTTTACTACAATATTCATTGTGTCTAATTCACTTGAGAGCTCAAACTTATATAGCTAATGTTTATAATTCACCATTTACAACTCTAAACATTCATCAATACTCTCTCCTGTTCAACAAAACATCAGAAATATATAATCAAAACCAAAGCAATGAGACTGATTTGACCATTATATCAACCAAAACAGCTGATATTATCCTAGTCTAAAAATAGACATAACCTGGAAAACAGACAAAACTGGGTCAGAATTCCAAATAATCAAATCTGATGTAATGCATGTACAAAAGGTATTAAACACAATAAGAGAGTAAATAATATATTTTTAAATGAATTAATTCAAAACTTAACTTACGGCTCATCAAAATCCTTTTAAAACCCTTTAAAAAACCACCCACCCACTTTCCACTACACAAAAACACACGGTCCACTCCACCATAGTTCACTGGCTGTTTTCCGCATCCAAATAGATGTACACACGTCACACAACCGTAAATATTTCACTGGTAACCAGCTTGACCTCTGTCACAAGAATTCATCAACACGACAATAACTTCTCGAATAGTAGATATCATATACCGGTAGATAATCTATATATTGCTTCGTGAAAAACACTGGTTAAAAAACAATCACTTGAACAAAATTAAATAGAAAACAAAAGAAATGAGATTTGGTTTTGTCCACCCTACTGATTTTTTTAAACATTTTGATATGGTTAAACCGATTTTGTGTTATTCATCTAAAATTTTGGGATGTGACTACTCAGAAAAGAAAGAAAATTTTCATATTTGTTTCTGCAAACATTATATGGGAATAATGCAAAATACTGCTAGTAACTTTGCATTGAGTGAATGTGAACGAAGTCCTCTGTAAATTAAATATATGCTACACTGTATCAAATTTGGATTGAAATTAATCAGAATGACGCTTGACAAGTATCCAAAAAGTAGTTACACAAAGTAGTTACAAACATAACAATTGAGTAGTTTAGAAATAATCAACTGGGCGACAAAAGTTGAAAACATGTTATTTACTTATGGGTATTGTTATGCATAGTTAGCTTAAGATGTTGATAAATTGTTTTTAAATTTATTTCCTCAACGTTTGAACGGTAGTTATATCCAAAAATTGAATAAAGATTTGCATCATTTATCAAAGGTTTTATCTATTTTAAATCTCTTTAGATGTCTAAACGTATAGTTCCCTTTCTTTTAAATATAAACGCACTTGAGCTAATTTCAGACCATTCGCTTATGGTAGAAACTGGCATACGTGTCAGCAATCACAGAAATCTAAGATATTGTCAATTCAATTCAATTTAATTCAATACAATACATACGATTATTTGCGTGAAATTTACTAAATGGTTATCTTATATAAGCTTACAAAAAATGTTTATGATTTTGTCGTCAAAAGATGTAAATAAAACATTTCTATTGTTTTTTTTTATGTAATGCTCATTATGAGAAAGTATATAAATAATGTTTAACTATTTTGTTTAACATTTCAAGAATTTTGTCACTCATGTGTTATTTTATTTTGAATAATGTTGTATTATAGGCCTGTGGCCTAAATTATGAAAAGTAATAAACCATGAACCATTACGTCACTAAGATCACATTAAGAGGTAAAAATGTGAGTATGCGTATAAAGGGTATAACTTTTTATAGGAGTATTGAAAATTGCTAGGTGATATTCAAGTGTACGTGTTACATTCTTGCTTTACTTTAAAAATATCCTATAATAAGGAGACATTGTACGTAATGCCTATAATTAAAAATGTCATTTGACACTCCATATAACTTATCAATAAATCATTACAAATATGATTCTTATTCTATGTGTCCATAAGTCGATGCAGAATTTCATTTTGAATATCCAATGCACAATTGATATGCGGAAATCCGTAAATACGAAATACCAGGGTCAAGTCAGATAATAATAAGTGAACATGATTGTGTTATTGATTATATTACATAACACACTCTCTAAAATATGTTACTTCATATATTAAAACTTTATACCGATTAATTACATATAATTCAACTGTAGGAATACTATGTCAAGTTTAATGAGGTTGTTTATCAATATAAAAACTCCCTCGATAATTGAACGAACATAATCAGCTCGCTACATTTTTATTGAAGTATTAGGACTTTCACAGCAATGACAAAGCAAATTACTGGTAAGTTACGAAATTGTAAAGAACAGTATAAATTATAGAACATTTGTTATCAAAGATCGTTACAGTGAGGAATAGAGTAATTACAGCAAAGATTCATCCAGTCAAACAATATTTTCAGAAAAAAAACTATTTTCATATTAATTAATGACTGTTGTAAGGTGCCGTAACACCGGTACTGTTTAATACTTACAACACAACATGAACTGTGACACCATTGTGTAGAGTTTTGCTGGCAAAGAATCAACCTGAAACTCTGTTTTGAGGGAAAGAACTCATTCTGAAGTATCAGCAAATTTTATAATTTCATAATCATTTAAATTACATCGTACATACAAGTATTGAGGTTTCCATGAATATTGCATCATGTTGTATTAACCTGTAATCCGTTTCACAAACCTTCTTAAGCATAAGATCTGCTTAAGAGTTACTTTCAATTTACGAACACGGTTACGGAATTTATTTGCTCCTCACCATAAAAATTCTATAATACATATAAGAAAATAATATTTGTATAGGAATTCCCAGGAATGTTGCGTTAATAAAACATCTGCACGTCTCACTACACAGTTACGCCCCTTTTTTCCCACGGTAGCAAGATTCTTACTCTTAAAATATAGGCCTATGTACTTTGGTTATGAAATATTTTCAAAATGGTTCGTAGTGGCTGTGCTTTCTTGCTGCAGATGAGTAGAGTAAAAGTTGGCATAGCATATATTGCATGCAAAAAGACATCACTGGTGTTAAAAATGTGACTTTTATAGGATTTCGACATATGCATGTATTTATGAGCATTTGAGGACTTCTTTTTTCAAAAAAGCTCAGGGTGTCACTGCACCCTCTTTAAAAAAAAACAACGTGGACTACCTACCCGTTATTGTGCATTTTTATGTGTGTATACATTCCTGCTATAAAAAAAAAATACTTTAAAAAAAATTCTATGTGAATTCTTTTTTTACCAGTGAAATCCTAGACCTTATTTTATATAGAACATAGAACAAAATTCAACAGTGTAGTGAGACCTTGTACGAGGGGTTATCTAGAAGTTCGTGGACAAATCTCATAATATGAACATGACATGTCTGATTTATTTGGAGTTTTACATGTATTATATTTAATCTAACTGTATGCAAAGTATGAAGAAAAAGATATATTCAAATAAAACAGAAACATGAATTTCAAACATGTCATGTACGCCTATCTGCCGCAGGCCGGATTTACGTTACGTCGTTGCGACGTCAATTTATTATAAGTTATTTCCTACTCTTACTCGTTGCTCCATTTATACTCTTTTAGCAACTAGGGAACCCAGCAAGAACTTAAATGCATGCTATTTATTCTTAATTATTATTTGCACTGTATTGTAACCTATACTTAGTTCACAGCATAGTTCATGAATTGTATTACGGCAATCCTTATTGGGGCAGTTTTTACCACGTTAACGTGAGATTGACGCGATTTTGACACAGGGCGACCACATATGTTATCATCCATTATTGTTGCTCGTGACTCACTGTACCGTTTGTGTCATCCGTAGACTACAAAATACGCTACAAATAACTTTCTCGGAGCTTTACTATGCATATCTATCGTCTGAATCAGTGTTTGCTAATATAGACATAAACTGTATTACTGCTCGTTGTTTCACTTTTTTATCAGATGAACTATTTGCATATGAATGCATCTACATTTTCAATAGAAGTTTATTTAAATTCCTAACACCTGCGTGCAATTCTGGAATGACATTGTCATGCAGACATTGATGCCGTGTCCTCAATAATAAGATTTACCGCGAGTGTTACGGGAAAATGATTGTTATTATTCACATATCTATCTATCGAATTGTTAAACATTTTGAGCTGCGGCACTAATCATATATGTATGTTGCTATGTATACCATAACATTATTACTGACATAAGAAATATACTAAAACACCGTACATCGATGACAAATACACCAATACTTAAGTTGTGAAAAATATAGCTATGTACTTGCCACGATTTGTCCGCGAACTTCTGGATAACCCCTCGTAGGTGGCTTTATTGTCCGTGCGATAATCTAAGACTAACCAAGGTTAGTGAAACGGATCCCTGGCTGCCAAACAAACAAACAAACTTTCTCAATCTATAACACATGGTAATTACACATAACGAAAGTCCTTCATATATGATATACTAAGGCCAAACACCCAGAAAAACACAAGAAATGCCGTGTTGCTGTTTCTCTCGTCCACTGATCAAGATTCTTGGAATCTGAAAAAAATAACACAATAAAAATTGTTAATGCTTTGCAATTTTGTAACAAAGAATAGGATATCTTTTTACTTAAATTTCTAATAAAAATAGTTATTTTATTAAATGAATGGACAGGAACACAACGGAAAAACAGCATTTTTGATTATTTAAGTGCTGATAACTGTGGGATCTGGAAAAGTAGCATTATTTAAGTTATATATAACATAATTATAAAAACGAAATCTATTTTGAATATGCATCAATGCCATGAAATCTCTCTGCCTGTCAGACTAGTCTGAACCCCTAAAGTTAGATACAGTATTAGACCAGCTGAATTGCAATTTAATAAAAAAAGAATGTGATGATCACTTGAGCAGATCTGCAAGCATCCATATTTGATTTCAGCTTCTTTCACCATCCCAGTCAAACCGCACCAAGGTATTCTTCAGTGTTAAGAATCTTTATTTTAAATAATGATTTAAATATTGCGACATTTCATATACCATTATGGTTGTAGTTTATGTGAGTTAGTCTAGTGAACAATAAAAAATGCCAGCATCAGTATCTTATCACTCATAGTAAAAATAACAAATAGCAGCATCAGCATTTAATCACTCATACTTTTATTAAATGAGTGGACAGATCACAACAGGAAAACATAGCAGTTTTTATTATTCAAGTGCTGACGGTTATTTACAACATAATCATAAAAAACGAAATTGGTTTTGAATATGCAAGATAAAAAAGTCAAACATAATATGTTTAAGCCATAACATGCAGACTCAGTCAAGATATTTTTATTAGTTATGATGAAAAATTAATGATATAATGACAGGACATACAATTAATAAAGCACCATCCGTGACGAAACGTGAAGGTATACCGTCTTAACCAATGCCGAGTTTATTCTACTTATTAATAAAGTGACCTTTCTTGCCATTGGAACCGATTACATATTAATACTCGATATTAAAAGTATAATAATTCCATCCATGAATATATTTAAAATATAACATAGGAGTTTGATAATTATGATCTGGAGCAACAAAGCGAAGCCAGTCAAATTTTACAAGTCACAATGATTAAACTGCTTAGTAGATACATTCTTTTATACCTATAGTCTTAGGGATGACGCGACCGGAATCGAACCCACGACCTTCCGCATGCGAGATGGATACCATACCATTAGGCCATAGCTGCAGTATTAGATATTGTATTGATAGCAAGTATCTAAGATTATCATTTATACTAAGACATACTTACACAGTAGATAAATAACACACACACACACACACATATATATATATATATATATATATATATATATATATATATAAATCAATAAGTCAATGCCATTTAACTTCGAACATGTGACAAGTTTTTGAGTATAATGGTATTTGAGTATTAACATAATAAGCATTGTTGGTAATACACGCCTGCTAAACGTACTAATGGTACAGACGCCTGTACCATACGCGCAACTTCTTGTTCAGAGTTAGATGGCGTTAAAACAACATGTGGAAGGTAAGAAATATGTGATTTTTTCATTATCAAAGTTATTTTTCAAAAACCTAATCCACAGTTCGACAGGTTTTTGAAGCTTAAACTTGTAGACAAAGTCTCATAAACATCAGGAGTAAGGATTTTAGATAAACATTTTCTTCTGTACAAAGGTGAGGCGATTTTGGCATTAAGAGCTCTACCTCGCCTTCCAAATCGGCCTCTATCGTTGTTTTTATCCTTAATTTATTCCTTATATCTACTTGTATGACTGTTTACATGTAACATATAAACGTTTAATAAGTCTAAATTCTCCGACGATAAAAAAACATGATAAATCGAAATTCGCCAAAATGTGATCGATACAAAGAGCGGGGATGTAGTACAGAACACGTTCTATGAAAATAAGAACGAAATAATTATGTCGAGTTGTGTGCAATGAAACTGCCGATTCGTCTTCTTTTATTGTGTATTATACTATCCAAGAGCTTGATATCTCCCAAATCAGGTATATAAACACCCAATGAAAAAGCCGGAAAATCAGTAGAGTTTAAGTTTTTATTTGCCCTTTTGCTTTAAAATGGTAATTTTGGCGACTAGGGAATTATGCATGTCCTAGTCATCGGTCTTCAGATCAGCTAGGCGAATTAGCAGTAGACTAGTAGACTTCTAGACAGTAGACTACTGTACATATTCAGAGGTGGAGCATATGTAGAAGTTGAAGAATAATGGTCGTAAATCAAAGTGGTATCATATTTATGTGTAAATTTGTTTGAACTATGCAAGCATATAACAATAAGGTAAACAATAAGGTAAACAGGTGGACCGACATCGCATATCCTACATATGGCGGTCTGCATACCTCATACTGGGCTTTTTGCCTAGATTACCTTCAATGCACATAGTTGAGACATTATATAGTGCAAATCAACATAACTGAAAATTGAATGAACACATTGTGACGAAGTATTGTAGATAAATACTTTCAAAACGCCCGACACGATGGAAAAGAAAATCACTATGTAATAGTTCATTAAGTGTTCATTAAGTAAAAATTCAACATTTGACATCCGATGGAATCGCTTCAAAATTGTGTCGCTCTTGTTTGTTAAAACAGCCTCCGTTCTTAGTTATTAAGAAGTAAGTCATCACTGCGCATTGTGAATGACATTGCACAGAATCCACCCTTGATTGAATTATGAACGAGACATGTACAAACTATAAAGCCCATCGAGCTATGCTTAAAAATGGCCTTAGCAACGGATGATTTTCAAACATCAATCATCTCAGCTTTAATCGTAGCACAGAGTTACATAAACTGTCAGTCAAAACGTTTAACACTAAACCAGTTAATGTTCATTAAGTAAAAAGTAAAAAAAATAGCAATTAAGAAAACCCGGTCGCTCCTTGCGGTTGCACCATTTGGGTTTCTTAATTGTTACATATTTCTTCATGAACACTTACTACTATATAAATGTGTTTATGAAGTATAGTTACTATAACATAAGTAGTTTGTTGAGAAATAGAGAAAAGGCCTAAGCTAAACAAAGAACTTTAATCTACAATGCATGTACTAACTGAGTTCGTTATAAAAGTCAAAATCAGTGATGTTAACTTTTTTAAAAGGATTGTGATCAGTTTACAGAATCAGTACATATTACTTAAAAACAAAATAGACTAAAAAAGATTAAAACCCGAGCTAAACTTTACCTAAGGTTTTAAAGTATGGACATTTAGGTAACTTTGATATATTCATTGTTTGTATAATACGAATGTGTATGAAGTTGAGTCACTATAACTGAGGCAGTTTGTTCAGAAAGAAAGAAAAGGCTGAGCTAAACATAAAACTTTAACCAGTCAGTGGATTACAACAACGACAACGACAGGGTCATGACAATAGCTCTTCATTGTTTTACAAAAAGATGAGCTAAAAGGGGACTAATAACCATAAAGCGACCACAAACTGTTCTCCGATCGAGTGCACACACTAGTGTGTATATTGAAGTTGTATGGATGTTTATGAGAGTCTGGGTTTTTATGTTTACACTGCTATATATATTCGGGTGAGTTGGACGACAAAAGCCCGAACCCCCGTGGCATTCCTTGCAGGAAATATTTCCTGGGTTAACCTTTCATTAAGATCCACTTTCGATGAGGCGCTAATAATCAACACTTGACTGTTCAATGTAGACCTAAACACATGAATTCCGCATCGGACAGTATTCATTATTGGGTAGCCAACGTATGACATTTTAAGTTATGTAAGCCTATTTTATTTTAAGCTAAAAAGTCCATCCACATTGTTTCCAAACCGACAAAACGTTTTCTGTTAGTTTATTGATTTGTTTTGTATGAGTATGTTGTGGTATTGAAACTTTTCAGTGGGACGGAAACAATGCTCAATACGTTTCTGTAGTGCAGTTGTACACAACTCGACATAAGTATTTTGTTCTTATTTTCATAGAACGTGTTCTGTACCATTTCCCCGCTCTCTGTACCGATCACATATTTCGGCATATTTCGTTTTACCATGTTTTTTATCGTCGGAGAATTTAGACTTATTAAATGTTTATATGTTATTTGTAACATACATGTAAGTGTAAGTGTTGAATTCTGAATTAAAACAACGATAGAGGCCAATTTAGAAGGCGAGGTAGAGCTCTAAATATCAAAATCGTCTAACGTCTGAACTGAAAAAAAACGATTTTCAAAGAAACCGTACTTCCGATGTTTATGAGACATCGTCTACAAGCTTAAGCTTAAAAACGGGTCGAACTATTGATTAAGATTTTTTAAAAACAATTTTGATAATGAAAAATCACACATTTATGACATTCCACATGTTGTTTTTACGCCATCTAAGTCTGACCCGGAAGTTGCACGTATGGTATAGACGTCTGTACCATTAGTGCGTTTAGCAGTCGTGTTATACATATGTGGATTTTTTATGTGAATGGTTCATACAAATGTAAACAGCACTTGTTTTGGGGCGAAACGAGCGTTAGAAATATATCGGAATGAATACAGAATTTTATTTATAAGAATATCCCAATAAAAAATCTTATGTACTATTTGTCGGTCGTAAAAAGTCGTATCGTGTAATATGTGGATGACTTAAAAATGTCGTCTAGTGTGCTTTGCGGCCTTAAAAAGTCGTCTCGTGTGTTGTGTGGTGATCGTAAAAGGTCAACTCGTGCGTTATGTGGTGGCCGTAAATATCCTCTCGTGTATAAAGTGGCTGACGTAAATGGTCGTATCGTGTGCTATGTGACTGACATCAAAATCGTCTCGAGTGCTGTATGGTCGCCGTGAAAGCCTATCGTATACTATTTGGCTGACGTAAAAAGTTGCCATGTGTACTATTTGGTTAACTGCAAATGTCGCCTCATATGTTGTGTGGTGGCCTTAAAATGGCGTCTCGTGTGCTTTGCGGCCGTAAAATGTCGTCTTGTGTACTATGTGGCTGGCATTAAAAGCATCTCGTGTGCTTTGTAGCTGACGTAAAATGTCGACTCTGGTGCTGAATGGCGGCCGTAAAACTCTTCTCGTGTGCTATGTGGCGGCAGTAAAAAGTCGTCCCGTGTTCTACGTGGCTGACGTTAATATTGTCTCGTGTGCTATGTGGCGGCCATAAAATCTCCTCTATTGTGCTATGTGGCTGATGTAAAAAGTCGACTCGTGTGCTGTGTGGCGGCCATAAATGTCCTCTCGTGTGCTATGTAGCGGCAGTAAAAAGTCGCCCCGTGTTCTACGTGGCTGACGTTAATATTTTCTCGTGTGCTATGTGGCGGCCATAAAATCTCCTCTATTGTGCTATGTGGCTGATCTAAAAAGTCGACTCGTGTGCTGTGTGGCGGCCATAAAGTTCCTCTCGTGTGCTATGTAGCGGCTGTAAAAAGTCGTCTCGTGTACAATATGGCTGACGTAAAAAAGTCGTCTAGTGTGCTTTGTGGCTGACGTAAAATGTCGTCACGTGTGCTATGTGACGGCCGTAAAAAGTCGTCAATTTTACTATGTTGCTGACGTAAAAGGTCGTCTTATGTGCTCTGTGTCTGACGCAAAATGTCGTCTCGTGTACAATATGTCTGACGTAAAAGGTCGTCTTATGTGCTCTGTGTCTGACGCAAAAAATCGTCTCGTGTACACTATGGCTGACGTAAAAGGTTGTCTTATGTGCTTTGTGGCTAACGCAAAATGTCGTCTCGTGTGCTATGTAGTGGCTGTAAAAAAGTAGTCTCGTGTACTATGTGGCTGACGTAAATGGTCGTCTCGTGTGCTTCGTGGCTGTCGTAAAATGTCGTTTCGTGTGCTATGTAGTTGCCGTAAAAAAGTCATCTTGTGTAATATTTGGCTGACGTAAGAAGTCGTCTCGTGTGCTATGTTGAGGCCGTAAAAGGTCGTCTCGTGTACAATGTGGCTTACGTAGAAAGTCGTCTCTTGTGTTTTGCGGCTGACGTAAAATATCGTCTCGTGTGCTGTGTCGCTGATATAAAAAGTCGCAATGTGGAGGCCGTTAAACTCCTTCCGTGTGCTGTGTGGAGCCAAAATACACTTCTCTTGTGATTTGTTGCTGATGTACAAAGTTGTATCATGTGCTATGTGGCGGCCGTAAAACTCCTCTCGTGTGCTATGTTGCTGCCGTACAACTCCGCTGGGTGTTATGTGGCTGACGTACAAAGTCGTATTGTATGCTATGTGGCGGCCTTAAAAATAGTCACGTGTGCTATGTGGCTGACATAAAATCGTCTCGTGTGCTGTGTGGTGGCCGTAAAAAGTTGTCTCGTGTGCTATGTGGCTGATGTAAAAAGTCGTGTCATGTGCTATGTTGCGGCCGTAAAATGTGGCATCGAGTGCTATGTGGTGGCCTGAAATGTCGTCTCGTGTGTTATGTGGTAGCCGTCAAATGTCACCTCATGTGCTATGTTGATGACGTAAACAGTCGTCTGGGGCGCTTTGTGGCGGCTGTAAAATGTCGCCTCGTGTGCTGTGTGGTTGACGTAAAAAATTGTATCGTGTGCTACGTTGTGGCCTTGAAAAGCCGTCTCGAGTACTATGTGGCGGCCTTGAAAAAAGCCGTCTTGTGTGCTATGTGGCGGCTGTGAAAAGCCGTCTCGTGTGCTATGTGGTAGCCGTAATATCTTCTCGTGTGCTATATGGCGCCTGTGAAAAGCCGTCTCGTGTGCTATGTGGCGACTGTGAAAAATCGTCTCGTGTGCAGTGTGGTGGCCGTAAAAATACTCTCGTGTGCTATGTTGAGACTGTGAAATGCCGTCTCGTGTGCTATGTAGCGGCTGTGAAAAATCGTCTCGTGTGCTATGTAGTAGCCGTAATATATTCTCGTGTGCTATATGGCGCCTGTGAAATGCCGTCTCGTGTGCTATGTGGCGACTGTGAAAAATCGTCTCGTGTGCAGTGTGGTGGCCGTAAAAATCCTCTCGTGTGCTATGTTGAGACTGTGAAATGCCGTCTCGTGTGCTATGTGGCGTTTGTGAAGAAATCGTCTCGTGTGCTATGTGGTGGCCGTTAAAGTCCTCCCGTATGCTATGTTGCGGCTGTGAAAAGCCGTCTCATGTGCTATGAGGTGGCCGTAAAAATCTTCTCGTGTGCTATTTGGTGGCCGTGAAAAGTCGTCTCGTGTGCTATGTAGCAGTCGTGAAATGTCGTACTTTGGCTCAGTATTTTATCAAGTTCGTTTGAATTGTGGAATTTTTCATGTAGTCTTGGTTAAGATAGAGTACCTCTAACTTAAGGTCGGGTTCACTTAATTTAAAATCTGTACTGTTGGCCATTAAGGCTATTTGGAATAAAATGTGTAGCTAAATTACTGGTCGTCTGACTCTTATCTACACATTGTTAACATAAACATATCGTGTTCAGATTGATAATTTTTTGAAGGACTGATTTATTTCGATGAAAAGTCAAATTGTTAAGAAATTGGGTCTATCATGACAAGTTGTTCCTAAAGTCGATGAAAATACACAGGCATTCACATACATACTAGACAGTTCACGTCATTATCCTAAAATAGATGGTCCTATTTCGTTCACATGTTGCAAAAGATAACGTGCTAAATAAGGCGAGTGTTGCTGGTAATTCAAAGATAGCTAATCAATTAATAAATAAGGCACGCGCAGCAAATAGTTTGACACCTGAATGTTGTATAACTATCGTAAAAGACGGTAAAGACCCATTTATAGATTCAAAGTAGTGTGTGTTGTTTTATGTAGGTAATAACACGCTTTCGGTTATCAATATAAATAAAGTCTTCAGTTATGTTATTATAATGAAGATTTGACGATAGACTATACCATGTAATAAATATTTATTAAGTTTAACATTCTTTGTGTTATGCTTAAGAAAATATTGAGCTATATAATGTTGCGATTAAAAATTAAAAAATGTATACAAATTATATAAATATGCGTTAAAAATGGCAGTTGACATATATCAATACTAATGTGCAAATTTTATTGTTGTGTACTCTTTAACTGTAGGAAAAGTATAAATACACAAGCAACGTGAGGTAAATATTATATGTATAATGTAAATGATGGTACATAATCAAAAATAAAACAATTATAGTTTTAATATTGTGACATTTGACCTTTTTGTCTATGCATATAATAACAGTCATCTTTTGTTTTACTGTAGTTCCACTGTTTCACAATGAAAAAAATAATCTTTTTATCAATCGATTGTTTTATTCCTCATTAATAGTAATTCTTTTTCCATTTTAGAAAATATTGGTAATTGTTTACTATCTCAGTTTTAACCTAAGCTTAGTGTCATCATACAATAATGCAGAATCTCCAAAACAATTTTTTTCAATATTTTGTTTCAAGTACAATGTATTGATCAATTTCATTGTCAAGTTAAATGTCTTAATATATGTTTTTCTTTATAGTAATTAATAGTTTGAGTTATAATCAGAAATCAAATAGAAATATAAAGTTCACTGATTAGTTTATCAAAGATTGTGAAAAAATATATTAAGAAATATGGATTTTCTTAATACATAATATCTAAAATAATAACTATTTCAGTGTGTTTTGTGTCATATATCATCGCTTCCAATAGATTTTTCGAAAATATGTGAATTTTGACATGTTTCCATACTATATTAGGTTTTACGGATTAGACACAATTAAGGTCCTTTATATAGTTTTCTTCTAACAAGATTCCTTTGCATCATCTACTAATAATGAACCAATAAATTTCCAAGTGTGTGTTTACGACTGTAAAAGGAACTCAAGGGTTAATATCACAAACGCCACAAAATTCGTAATAGATGTTTTTCTTTAATAGTTTGAGTTATAATGAGAAATTAAATAGAAAGTTCAATAATAAGTTTATTAAAGATTGTGCAAAAGATATTAAGAAATAGTAAAACTGAGGTAAAAATCAGAACTGGCTACTCTTAATAAATAATTTCTAGAGTATTCTATCACTATTTCATTGTGTGTTTTGTGTCATATATCATCACTTACAGTTTCTTTCGAAAATATGTGAATTTTGACATGTTTCTAGTCTCGATTAGGTTTTACGTATTCTTGACAATATATATGTATAACTTTCTGTTACTGATTCCGATGTTATTGAGAAGGTTAAGAAATGATGTCGAAAATTGACTGCTTCACTTTAGGCACGTAAGCAAAGTAAACTAAAATGATGTCTTCTACCAATCTGCTATGACAACATATATTTCAAAAAAATATACGTGAAAGTTACGTGTTTTTTTTTTAAAAAAGAAACATTTTCAATCATCAAATTACTTTTAAGTTGATTGAACTGTCATATCATTTGCTATATCAAGTCAATGTGGTGATTCCTCTCTTAAAGTTTTTCCCCTATTACTTCTGAAATTGAAAATGTAATGCATCATTGTTTTGAATGTCACAAACATCACATGGAGAGATAAAACTATGTGAGTATGCGATAACAATATTGAGTATTAATTGAAAAACTTTTGAGGTTCTTTAAATGAAACTCAAGCAACATTTATATAACAGCATGATCACTACGTAAGCTTATGCAAAACATGTTTTTACAAACAAAACACTTAATATAATATTAAAACAAGCCTTTTAGAACACATCTAGTGTACCATGCGTGGGAGCCTATATGTTTAAAAAGTCATAATTGAAGTTAAGAGTCACACAAAACATAGTTATCAAGTTGTCCTAGTTACAGTAATTGTGTTAACGGGTTGACGGCAACAGCTTAATATGATTTATTTACTAGGAACATAGACATGCATGCTTTTGGACTAAATAAGGCTGATGCGATGCCCATTCCGCCAATCAAAATGAACGATTTCTAAAATATATTATAGGGAACGGACGTTTAACGCCTGATTGTATTGAGAATATAAAATCATAAAAGGTCAGATCAAGAGAGGTACATCATTAATATTCTCGTGTTTATATGTGTACTGGTTAATGTACCATAGTTAAGTAGTTTCGTCTCTGCTCAACGGTATCATGTTTGGTACAAACAAAAGGTTATATCTTTAACTATCACTATCACCATGTTTATATATGTTTGGGTGTAACGTGTATTCTCTTCTAGTTCTGAAATTCTCAAATTACATTTTTCAAACTCACAATGTATTATAATTATAAAACAGCCCGCACATAATTAGATAACCAAGCAAATAGAAATAAAAATTGTGTTGTGCATGCCTGAATAGCAGTTGAAGCTGATTGTAACTACTTTAAGTATGGCATGAGTCAAGATCACCTGTCACTATTTTATTTAGATATCTCATACCACATTTCTTTAGAAATCGTGTAGCCGCCGTCATTCGTATCTCTTTGTATTCGCTTGAAAGTAAACGTGGCACCCACCTTACTGCAACACGAACGCATTTTCAAATAATCCGTAATACTAAAATCACACAACATTTTATTCATTGACATAGTGAAGTGAAAAGACCTTGGTAATATACAGTGCGTACAGTGAAGTCGTATTGACGTCACAAATAACGTAATAACTGACGTCTTCGTATGAAAGTACCGGAGCTGTAAGTGGACGGGATGCAATTTTTACGAAAATCCATTAGCGCATTAAAACGGTATGAATATGTAAAATAGTAGCAATTTTCGAAAATACCTGCCAAATAACGAACAGTTATCCGATGACGGTCGATGTACGTTACTGTTGTAATGATAGAACTACATTGTATTACATTATTATATTTGAACACCTCCCGTAATTGTGTTTGTTTCCTGAAGATTTTGTGGGCGAAAAGAAACACATTTCTTGTTCTCTTTTTGTATCGAGAGATTAATTTACACGATATGTGTTGTGGATGTTGCTTAAATATCTATAAAATATAAAATAACCTCAGCAAAGAATGACTAGGTCTGCTATTCGTTCCAATATTGATATATATACGATATAACAAGAGAAATATCTGATATTGTTTCCTTCATTTCCACGAAAAGAATTTATAAATTTATCAGCTTATCGACTACTGGTGCGTTGCCGTGTGGATGTCTGGTCTGACAATAATGTGCGATGTTAGTATCTATAATAGAACCAAAAATATATTAAGTGTATCGTAAACAAACGTTATAATGTGTTTCATGTTGTTAGAGTACACTGGTATACGCTAGTTTGGTATATGATTAAATCTGATTCTGCTATTGTTTTATTGTGTATACCCTATTTTGGTATAAGATAACATTCCAGTGCTTCTATTGTTGTAATTGAATTGATCTTTATGATATGATTTGGTACATCAGCATAATATGCAATATAATAAACTCAAACAGGCAATTTATCGTATTATGTAAAAGAAAACCAAGTCCAACGTAAACAATAGTCACGTAGGCAACCATAAAATCCAATATTGTATATTTTAACCAGTTATATATTGTAAATCCAAACTAGCATTTTAAGGTTGTGTCAATGTAAACAATAGATCATGATATTTTATCATCTACCAAGATATTATATTATAAAACAATAGCAGTATATGCATTCAACCATGTACCAAAAACATGTACCTTACCTACATGTATCTATATAGTAATCGTTTTTGTTTTACATTGCAGGTAGGACGAAAGATGAACGTGGTAAGAAATGTTTATCAATAGTTATAATCGATAGTCTGAATCCATTTCTTTAAACAATTTATAATACACCGGAGGAATAATACATTTTAATAAGACTGAATTATCATTTAAGCTTTCTTATATCCATTTCATCCCATATTTAATAATATTACGAGCTCATTAAAACCATTGTCCTACCGCAAATAACTGGTAAATTCCCTGACGTCGTGTTATTGTCGAGTTGAAATATGGATTACTACGCCATAACAGCATGAGTCACACTGGTGAACTTATCATAGTTAAAATGGTAACATTGTCGCGGATTAGACAATTTTAATTTCACATTTCGATCCTTTAAGTTATAAAAATCTACTTTAATTCAAACAAATCAACACGAAACTAAACAAAACATGTATTTACGAACGAAACAAAAATAATAAAAATATGTACTAGTAATTAAAACAAAATTTTGAGAATTATAGTTTGGAAAGGTATTGCGTCACAAAAGTCCAGTGGATGTTTAACAGCCATAATTAAAGTTTCGAACCACTAAAGCACAGTTGCAATATTGTCACTCGGCAAAATGTGCATCGGAATTTTGGAAAAAGCTCACAATCAATAAAAGCTTAAATACTTAACACTGGCAGGCTTGCAGAATGCTAGGAGAAATTAAAATACTTGATTCGTTGGATTATGCAGGGTTTTTATAATGCTCTTTTCCGCCAATCAAACTAACCGAAGGAAGTTATTTACTGTGTGTAAAAAAATATATACTATCTTTCAAGATTAAAAATCTGACACAGAGTCAGTCCCACATTGTTCTTTAATACCAAGTGCTTAATATGATGATTGACGAAAATGACACATTACAAAAGTGATACCTAACTTTACACTGATAGATATTTCAAACTATAAGAAATAAAAATTCGTCAACAAAGATAGTTGCTCAAATGCTGGTGGATACGTCTTAATCGGAAAGGCTCCACTACTCATATATCTAAACTGTATAGATCGGGATATTGCGTAAAATTAGCATAGTCTTCAGTGGATATATTACAAGCTGGTGTCAGTATATTCTACAATCTGATATCAGAGTAACAATACAATAGTTGGCAAACTATAAGTGCAGTTGTCTAGATAAACATTAAATTTAAACATTCCGTGGTAAAAAATAATATGCCTACCTCTACCTTTACCAATGTTTCAAATACAGAGGAATAAGTGGCATCGGATTTGTTTGATCATTAAGTTGCAGAAATGCTGAATATTAACTAAATATTAAAGGAGATGTCTTCATATCCATACTCATATACTTTACGTTATCGTTACGATATATATATATCATAGCTGGCTAACTATATAGTTTTACATTAAATGTAAGCCTTAACTACACTCTCAATCGCTTGAGCTAATAATTTGATTCTCTAAGCGTTCAGCATAATCACATTTTCAATTCCTTTGCTATAAATATAAGTTTAATGTGTAAAGCACCTAGAAATTGAGTATAAATATTTTCTTTGAATTAACATCTGTGTTTCACTTAACTTTCAATGGTCTGTAAAACCCGCGAACGTATCATATTGACTTATCCTAGGGTTAATCATAACCTGAATCTTAAATGAAATACCGAATCGATGTACACAATACAATCTTAAGTAAAACATCGCCAATGAATCGATTTTAAGACGAACCTTATTTTTTCTAATGAATTGATAATTAGGTTCATTTTGAGTGTCCCGCCAAGAAAATCACTTAAATGTATTGACTTTCAAATACTTGGTATATTGAATTTGGAGGACAGGGTCAATCAATAAGAAATGAATAATCTATTTAATTAAAAGTTCACTCTTTTAGGACACGGAAAACTCAATTTAATGTATAAAAAACCTTTCACGTTTATTGTAAGCTATGTGCAACTTATGAATATGTGACTTACTATAGTGCAATGTACATCTGTTTAACTTGATGAATATATCACTAAGCAATATTTTCATATATGTGCTTGAATAATGTATAATCAATTAAATACCTTAAATTAATTCATAATATAATTTTTGAAATACGTTATTATGATTATTTTATTTATTTAATACATTTCTGTCAGATAATATATTTATATATCTTTAAGGATAGGTGTTTAATCGCGCTTTGTGAATCCCAAATGAAAGTAAGATCTCGGACTTTACTGGTCCTTTTTCAACTTTGAACTATTAATGATTTTACAGAAATCAAAAAAATAAGGAACTCATTTTGTAATAATTAATGCTGTAATAAGTTTCTTACATATTGTGATATATTGACATTCTGTGACATTCATAGCAAAGAATATATTAACAATTATTTCAGATGATTGATCAATTTTATGTAATTAGCTTTTTTATGAATTTTGAAAATACACATTTATATGTACTGTATGACATGTATGCTGATTAAAACTAACTATATAATGCCTTAGGATTTTACAAACAACACTTTAAAACCATCTTGATTGAAAAATGTGTTTTACTTCTACGGCTAAAACAGGGTAACTAATATGTCATCACCAATAACTATTGATCAATTTGAAAATTCCAATATGAAATTCTATTACGTCTTTTTATTTTACTTATAAAATGACTAAATAATAAACTTGTGAATAGACTAAAGAATAGTGTATCATAATATAACAAACATGTTATATACAAAATACAACAAAATACTTAAAGTCATCACTTATATTTATGTCACTAGATTTTATGACATTCATTCAAATGTTCACCTTAATATAATTCACTTTCGTGCGCAATAAAAACACAGAACTAAAATGAATCATCTCTATCGAAGGTTTAAAACAGACAAACTAAAATAATGATATAATATTTTTGACACTCTCCGTCTGTTCAAATATTGGATGTTTACAGTAGGTTTATATATTTAAAAATATATTCATTAAATCAATAAAAAACATGATCTGCTAAAAATGACCGAGTACGGTTGTTTTTGAAGAAAATAAAACGCAAGTCGATCAAATCGATTGTTCTCCTTCTTAAATACTTAGCTTATATAGATATATGATTTTACAAGATGGACATATGTCTAACAGTTAAGTATAATGAGGGCTTTCTACATAACTTAAATGCAGGTGGTAGTTGATAAGTTTAATTGATGTGTAGAACCAGTACTTAATATTGTTTTAAAAGGCAATCGGGCTGAGCGTAGGGTCAATCCAGCGACCTCTGGCGTGAGGGACAAATTTTATTTTCTGCAGTTCTGTCACGCTTAGCAAATGGTAGCTATGTTTGCCTGTTGCACAGTAAATGGGCAATTTTTTAAAAACATAGGTAAGTGATTTTAAAAGAATTCAACCATCATTATTATAACATATCAATATTACCTAAACGTAGTTTTTTAGCTTTTCGTAAAAAAGCTATGACTTTTTATTTTCGAGTGCTTTGAATGGCCGAAAAACGGCAGTTTTGGGGTGTAATGTGTAAGCATCTAAAATATACCCTTTATTAAATTACGCTTTAAAGTCATTTAATTGCTCATGAACTCATTTTATTAATTTTGATCAATAGGTAATTTAATTACTTTTATGTTGATATATGGCTTTTCACGGTCAGCTAGGTCATTATTCTTTAATAGACATTTGAACGATAAATTAAAACATTTGTTCCTTTATTTATTCATAATTATTTGAAAAAGTATTCAATGAAAGTTTATTTTCCTTATTATGCTTTGCCATTGTATGTAATTCAACAGCAGAGTTTTGTTTTTACTGTTAAAATAGTGTATTTTTTGAAAAATATACAGAAAATCAGAAAATTTCAATTTGTGACAAAAAACTGTAACGTCCGTCCCCCAGGTATATATTCTTCCACGAAGATAACCAGAATGATAAACTCACCTGCTGTCATACATATCAATGTACTATTAAACAAAATGTATCTAAAAATTGGCCCCAGTGTACTTAAGAAAGATATTCACTGAAATGTAAAATTTATATATAATGTTCGACCCCGTAAGGTCCTACCACCCCCTCCCACCCCCCCCCCCCCCCCCCCGCTACATATACATTCTATTTTTTCTAGTTGATATCATCAATTTTATTTTTTTAATGTACAACTAAGATATTATTAATTTCTAAAAATTAGAAAAATTATATATACATTGACCATTTTCAACTTTTTTTATTAACGTGTTATGAAAGTTACATATATTTTGTAATTAAATACACTCATATACATGTTATAGGCACAAAGTTGTGTAAGAGTGTGTGTTTTTTTATTTCTTATACACATTTTAGTTTAGAAAACAAAAAATAAGGGACTAAAATTGATTGTTTAATGTCACTTCAAAAATAAAGGACGGACGTTACAAAAAGGGGACGGACGTTACATAATATTGTACTAAAAACTACAAAATACTTAAATATCATCACTTATATTTATATCACTAGATGATACGACTTCCATTCAAAAGTCCACCTAAAAATAATTCACTTGCGTGCGCAATAAAAAAAACAGAATTAAAATTAATCATCTTTATCAAGGTTTAAAACAGACAAACTAAAAACATGGAATAACAGTATAAGTATTTTCTATACAAAACACAACCAACTGTTGAAACTGTCCTAAATTTTATCCTCTTCTCACATGCCGTTATTCAAAATTTTCCCTACAATAGTATTTTGTGAAGCACATATGTATTATCTAAAGAAATAATTTGACACTCTCCGTTTGTTCATATATATGATGTATACAGTAGATTTATTTATTTAAAAATATATTCATTAAATTAATAAAAAAACATGATATGCTGAAAATGACCAAGTACGGTTGATTTCGAAGACATTGAAACGCGAGTCGATAAAATCGATTGTTCTCCTTCTGACTGCAATATCCATATTACACAGGCAGAAGAAAGTACATGTTTCTTTAAGGAAGTCATACAAAATGTTTGTTTTTAAGATCATATATCATTGTTACAATTATTATTTAACATTATACCATTATAATACCGAACCTATATGTGGTGAAATTTCAAGCAGATCTTTGTTTCTGAAAGCAAGTATTAGCAGATTGGCTTTATTCCCCTACTATAAACAAACTTTACCAACGTAAATATGAACCATACACTGTAAATATCAGAGCTAGCAACAAGAATTTTCATAATAATGCCGAATATATGTAGGTATTTCATAGGTAATCTTTGAAAAATAACAATAAAATGAAATGAGCGGTCGTGAAACAATTTAACCATTATACATCATCAATAAAGTATTTGTTAGGAAGATATGTTTTGGGTCTATAACACTGTGATTTAAAAATCACAATCCGATGTTAAATAAAGGTACGCAATGTTAATAAGGCAAAATTAGATTATTTTCATTATTCAAGGGACACTTGACTCTGCCTCGAATTTGAAAGAAAGTATTAATGCAGATTTGTAGTAGAACGTTAAAGGTGGCCATTATGAGTCCATTCTTTCTTGGGTTTAACATGAACTCTAGACTTGAGTATTAAATATTGTATTATCACCATCCCTGGTGTTTGGCGAGTAGAGCTAAACACAGTGAAACCTTATTAGGAATGAACAAACCATATTGTTTTCTGTAAAAACATACTCTTAAGGTTTTTGTTTTCGTGTGCTATTTAATGCAAAATAGGCATTGTTCAATCGAAGTAAAATTTATGTCAATAGTTGTGTTTGAGAATATAAACATTCCCCGTAACACATTTCATTGCTTATTTCCTATATTTTGTTTGTGTTTGTTATTGGCCTTATTGTCAATTCAATTTACTCGCTATTCGGTTTGTCCTGAATTACATTCCTAACTTTACTTGAGACCAAGTAATGTGAATGCATGTTGTTATAAACTGTGTAAAAGTAAATAGAGAGAACCATATCCTAGATAAATGCAATTAACAAAACCACATAAGTTAAGATGCTTCATGAACAAGCTTATTTACTTGGCTACATGCACCAATATAAAATATATACTTAACATCTGATCACGTGCGCTTGAGAATAGCTCAATACTAGTATTATAAAATATTATATGAAGCAATCGAAAATTGCTTTAATATATTTATACACCTCTGCTTGTTAGTATTAACATGTCGTTTGGTATTTATTAACATTGTGTTCTCTTTACAAAATATATAAAATATATTTCAGAGAACACCGTATGTTTTGTTCATACTTTGTCAAATAGTAAAGAAAGAGTAAAGTGTAAACGGTTGATAAATAGTAAACACAATGTACAGCTGCAGAACGAAATCGTTTTTACTTTTAGTTTTCTAATCTAATCAAGATAATATATTTAATCAAAGGTTTTCCTAAAATCAAACATTACACATCCCACAAACGTTCCTTTGTTAATAACATCCAGCTATTATTCAGTTATTAGTAGAAACATGCAAGCAGATTACGTTCATTATCTTGCTTCAAAATTGCTTTAAAATTGATGGGGAAAATTATAATTCGTCAAGTAACTACAACTTATATTATGCTTTATTGACTTTTGATAAAGCTATAATTAAAAAAAAACATATACTTTTTCCCCTTTTACTACATGTTTTGAAAATAATTGAATATAATAATTATACATCACCAAATGAAACATGTAATAAAATAAGCAATTTGTCGATTAAGTACATGTTTATAAAAACACATGTTTTTCAAATGTCGTCTACTAATAAAGTAGACAAAGAATAGACAAAATGGGATTCACACCTTAAAGCTGTTAACATTAGTGAATATATATTTTTGTGTAACAAATTCTATTATTGTTATAATTTTAGAAAAAATACAAAAGATAAAAGAAAAATCAGTTATATTAGTATTTTACATATATAAAATAGAGAGTAGACGAAATGGGGATGGGTGTCTAAAAAGGAGTAGACGAAATGGGAATGAATGTCAAAATCATTGACGAAATGGGAGTAGACCCAATGAGATTAGACCAAATGGGAAGTTACCTTTGATTGGATATTTTATACGGGATGACACGGCTTGCAGTCATGGGATTATAGATCACTTAGCGTCGCATCGCTGGAGGCATATTTCAGATATTAGAATAGGCTAGCTAATATATACAAATAATTGACAGATATGCGCCTATGTCTATTTAGAAATATTTATCATTCATTGGTTCCTGATTATGACTTTTTCAAAACGAGACTAAGTATTATGTTAATTACAAGATCTAGTACGGTTATGTTATCAAAGATTTGTTGAACAATATGTTTCTAATGCCTTGTTTACAAAAACCAAACACTTGCATTCCATCCTGTAGATATGAATCACTAACTGAGTGGACATTAAGTTATCTCTATACAAGATAAAACGGGCTTTTGTCCTACATTCAGATAGTGCATCTATTGTGGTGGCTGTATAATTTAATATATATATATATATATATATATATATATATATATATATATATATATATGTGTTAAAGCAAAACATCGGAAACAGATAATGTGATTTTTTTTATATAAAAAGAGCTCTTAAATTAATATGGTTGTAGGTGATCAATTTTTCGCGTAGGATGAAAACATACGGTCATAGTTATTTTATTTATATTTCTTCATTTCTTAATTCAAAAACGTTTTTACCAAATCTCTCTGCATAAAAGTGAAACCTATATTCTTATGATATGTGGTTGAAACGACGGTGTGGTGTTTTTAAATTGTTTATTCAGTTTACGCTGTGATGTCATATCCATGACTTGTAAGGACAACTTT